>JBCNYG010000023.1:14705289-14717707 GCA_039654305.1 Porochilus rendahli | reverse complement strand
GTGCCGGGAATGCTGGGCGCAAGGCGGAGGAATTCATCACCATCACCATCATCATCATCACCATCATCACCATTACCATCATCATCATCACCATCATCATCGTCACCATCATCATCATCACCATCATCATCATCATCATTACCATCATCATCATCATCATCATCACGCTTTATAATAGAAAGACTAATTATAAAAATATTGTTTAAGTCTATTTTTTTGGTATTTCTATGTAGTGTGTAATTAAGCACCTTTACAGAGCACGTGTAGCATTAGCTGCATAGCCCTTAGCTTGATTCAAAGCGTGAAGCCCACCTCACCTGCCTCTGTCATGGTTAACATATGTAAACATAAACTCTTAAAATCTGATTTTAGTTTGCTTTTCTTTATGTTCCTGTGTAGTGTATACCAAAATTATTGAATAAAGTTAAAAAGATGCCGTCGCACAGCTCTGCACCTGCTCGCATGTGCACTCTAAGCTCATCTGCATCCGGCATATTTCATTCATCCTTCATTCATTTTCCGAACCGTCCTGTTTCCCTTCATGGTAAATCTCCCGTTTAGGAACCGCCCAAAGTTCCAAATAGGGTTTAAGTCAGGTGCGGAAGGGGGCCACGTCATTTTCCCATCGTCTTTAAGGCCTTTACTGGCAGCCATGCAGTGGTGTTCTTGAAAGATGCAGCTTTTTTCTGAACCACTGCTTGAAGAAAGTGTCCTCTTAAACTGGCAGTAGTTCTGGAAGTTGGTTAATTTTTTTTCAACCCGAAAAGGTCCAACTAGCTCATCTTTCATGAAACCAGCCCATACCAGAACCCCGCCTCGGCACCTCGGCGTCTGAATCGAAGTGGAGCTTTGTGCCCAACACTGATCCAGCCACGGGTCCGTCCATCTGGTCCGTCAAGAGTCACTCTGATTCCATCAGTCCATAAAACCTTTGAAAAATCAGTCTTTGTGCTTCTTGGCCCAGTCTTTACATCCCAACGTATATGTCTTGTTCAGTGGTGGTCACATTTCAGTCTTCCTTACCCTGGTCATGTCTCTGAGCAATGAACACCTCGTACTTCTGGGTCCTCCAGGTAGGGTACAGTTGTGGAATATGCAGCACTGGAGGACGATGGGTTCCTAGTAGCGTCACACTTGATTGTTTATTAATCTATGGAAGTAAATTGCCGTCTTTTTTCTCTCAACATTTTCTTTCAACCCTGTTGACCTTTTGCAAGAAAACATTCTATGATCAGTATCAGATTGATCTTGTAGAAAATTGTGTGCACAGTTTTTACAATTCTGGCCTTTTTCAGAGTCGGTCAAACTTATTTGTTGGTCCATTTTGCCTAAAGAGAAGAATCTGCCTAATAATTATGCACACCTTAATGTAGTGTGTTGACCTTCTTAGTCTTTCTTCCTCATCACACAAATAAACACCACCTGGTATGCTCAAATCCAATAAGCAGTCAAGTTATCACAGCATGGAGTTGGAAAATATGCATAAAAAGGATGATATGGTCAAAATACTCACTTGCCTAATAATTGTGCACGCAGTGTACAGTCTTCCTGGGCACAAAAATCAGCTTTCCAATAGCTGCTTTATTGTGGACCTGGATTACTGAGCATCATTCTGCAAAACCTTTAACATGCATGATCATAGAGGTGGTCAAGTATTCAATGCTATAATGCAATGTTTCACACTTCTGGGAAGGCTTTTCTTTAGATTTTGGAGTATGGTAATGGGGAGTTATACTCCAAGTGGACAGAAGGGACAGAAGGCCTGGCATGAATTTGGTGTTACAGTTCTTCAGGTGTTCTTCTGTGTTGAGGTCAGGACTCTGCAGTTCTTTAACGCCAGCACTGGCAAATCAAGTCTTCATAGATTTTGATATGTGCACAGAGTCACTGTGATACTGTAACGTGACTGGACCCTATTTGGTATCAGTGAGAGGAAATGTTAATGCTCCTGCTTATAAAGACATTCCTGACAATAGTGAGACAATTTCTTTTTTGTGTGGCAACAGTTTATGGTATGTTATGGTCCAGTATACACTTAAAGTACTTTTAGCCATATAGTTTAAGCAAGGCCTAGAGTTGCTCAGGAGAAGGGGGTCTGCAAAACGCCAAAGATGTCAATATTGAATTTAACTGTTATATACAAAAGTGTGAGATATATGCAAAGAAATGCTGTAAAAAGGCCAACAACTACACACCTCCCTTCAGTGCTCCTTCATAAGCTCCACCCCATAAAATCGGAGACGCACTTTTCCAAACTAATGATGCTAAAAATACACCCCCCCCATCTCTCATCCATCCAATCAGCAACAGGGGGCGTTTGTTCTGTGCGCAAGCAAAAATGTCTCCTGCTGATGATTGGCTGGATTAGTTTTGCTTGGCTTGCACTCAGCCCCTTTATTTCTCATCTACAAAATCCTGAACTGTATGAAAACGTTTTCTTTTTTGGTGTACACACACAACAGATTATAGACTAGAGCTATTGGACCTTAAGCAGATTTGAAAAAGCAACTGTTTCAGGGTACAAGAAAAAAAAAACCCTCTAAACTGACTTAAACAGACTTTGGTGTTTGTCTTAGTGTTGATATTACGATGAAACATCAAAAATTTCAGCTGTGTGCTTGCTATTACAACAAAAATGGAAATATCACACACAAAATAGTCCTTTTTAATGATTACATATTTACAAAAGTTATATGTACACATCTTTCAGAATATACTAATTCAAAGCTCTACATTAGATTTTGTGAGAATCGTGTGCATCTTTCCCCTACAATTTTTGACAAGAAGCCATGTTCAGTCCACTTAAAGATTATTCTGTACTTGAAATCTATTTGAGAAACAGGCAGCTTAGACAGCTAGAATAAAGACAGCGCTCGTCACGCTATGTTATGATCATCTTGTGAACCATGAGGAGTTTATTGATATAAATACTTTATCTTGTGTATTGATTAATTAGTCATTATTGGTTTATCAACAAACATTTCACTCATACCCAAGCCCCTAACACACACTGAAAACTGCCAGACATCATTCCAATATTAGTGAACTAAATAAATACAAAACAATTAGAATATGGTGCCTAGCTTCTATATTGACATTTCTAGATAATGACATGTCTCATTTGAATAGATTTTATATCTGAGGTGAAGGTGGTGGTATTGCATTATATATTATATGACCAAAACATTTTTTGCTAGCATGCTGGGTGTAATGTAGCCTGTTATACCAAACATCAGGATCATTACTATACTGTCCTGGAAGACTGCATGGTAATATCAGATCTGTTCCAATCCAAATCAACGCTTTTTACGCTGCCACTGCATTGTAATGTTGACTTAACTGTCGATGACGACACCAATAGTAGATGTCTGATGATTAAGATCAGATGGAATGTATGCATCCTGATTGCTAGTTAATAGTTTATGTAGTTTGATTCCTGAAATAAAGACATTTTAATCCATGCACAGCCGAGGGCTGCTTGTGATTCAACGTTATACGGGCTTTAATAATAATAATAATAACAATAGTAATAAAAATATTTATAGCATAAACAAAAGCTAATACTATATATATATTCTTTTTACATCATAGCAGTCTATGATTTTGAATTTGTGCAAGAAATCCCTCTATAATTTAACAGAAAACTCAACCTTGAGGGTTTTAAAAATGGCAAGAATATGCCCTTAGAACAACTTTGATAATAATAACAATAAAAACTGATGCACAAGCAAGAACCTAATCATCAAACTGATTTCAAATCAAATTCTCCATCATATTAGTTTCACAACCCCTCAATGTCAGCAGTATGTTCAGTAGCTGTGGGCTGACATGGAATACAATGCACAGACAGCATGGCAGCAGGAGGACCGAGGTGGCTTATTTTATACAAGCCAATTTAATAATCATTTATGGTGAACAGTTATTCGCTGAAGGATAAGTGGACATCACTGAATGGTTCTGTCTCAGCAACTATTCGATTTAGCAATGTCCACTGTGCCTGACGCAAATAACTGTAGCATATACTATACATGCACATAAAAACCAAACTATTTTTGAAACATTTTCATCATGACAGAGGCAGGTCAGGTAAGCTCTGAACACTAAGCAGAGCTAACTGTTGTGTAGCCAGCGGTGTGTTTATAAACTCATTCAAGTTTTTGTATATAAGAGAAGTAACCTAAAACAACAATGTCATGGTTTATTTTTTCATTTTAAAGCATGATGATGCTGTCGGCTCTACGTGACCATAAAAAACTGTATGTGTTCAAGCATTATCCACTCAGTAATACAAACAATTACTGAATCAGGCCTTGTATGATATGGAGAATCATTCAGATCGAGGTTGTTTTGTATACATGAATAACACCCTCCAAGATCTAAATAATTCTCCATAGCATACAAAATGCTAATTCTATAATTGTTTTATTATTAATTCAAAATATTTTCAACTTATCTGATGTCAATAATGGATAATCAACTTGTAAAATAATATGAATAATTATTCGATGGCTTTCCACCAATCAGAAACAGGAAAATATTTAGAATAAATAATAGCTTTTAGTCCCTAGATAGCTGACCAATTAGATTACACCATTCCCATGTAGTATATACTAATTCAGTTTACTTCATGACAGTTTGATGGAACTGTGAATCCCTCGAAATGCATATTCACTCTGTATAGTCTACACCACACTGGCAGTTTATGTGCATTAAGCCAACAATATGAGAATTTCTACACATTTCCTGCTTAGAAAAATATCTCAAGATTCTGACGTACAATGAAAATTGTTGAATTAATCATTAATAAACCTTTATAAAACCTTGTTTTGCCTATAGATGACTGTGATTGGCTCGTGTCACTATTGACAATGGAGAGTACATCATCCATCCTTTCTTAGATCAGGATTGGACTTGTGATCTCATGATGACCACAAGTTGGAGTTTTGCATCGCATAATCAATTCTGTTCTTTTCTCACTCGTACTGGGAAGCGACAAAATTCCCATCTGTGATAAGTGCACAACACACCACAACAGCTGTGGTGCATAACATTAAACTAACTGCTTCTAATATGCTGTGGTGGCGAAATCACCATATGAAACACACATGCTCCTACAGTACGAGGCAGCGGAATATAATGGTTTGGGGGAAAAAAAGGAACATAATAACAACATTAGGGCATTATCTCTACACTACAGGTGTTCAAGGTGATAACCTGCATGAGCAACATGGCTACGACAAGAAGCCACTAAAAGATAGGGCTCTGCAAAAGGGTGTGCGATGTGACGATATGGCATCAATAACAATAAATTAAGTTGCTATACTTTTTAACAAGTTGGTTGCTACTTGTGTAACTGTACTGTTACTCGCAGTAACAGGTGACTGACTGGATGTTAAAATCTATTCCTCAAACTGATTTTTCCTTTAATCGTTCGTGATAAGTAGCATCATTTTATACATTTTTTAATTTTATAAAACTGAATCAAAAAAAATTTCTGTTATGTTGTTAGCCAAATATGTGAAAAACTAAAAAATATGATGCACTGTGTGTGTATATATATATATATATATATATATATATCTTTGCCATATCGCACACCCAGTCAGGTTGTCCAACATCACACAGATGCCATCATGTCTTTGTGATGGCGTGCAACGTGCTGGTTTTTCTCTGATGGCCTGCGGAAGCCCTTGGAGCAGAAATCGCAGCGGTGTGGATAATCCTTGGTGTGGATGGAGATGACGTGTCTCTTAAAGCCAGAGGCGTCTCCTGTGCTGTAATCGCAATACTGACACTGATACACCCTGCGCTCCCTGTGTACTTTGGCCAAAACCTTTTTCCCGCCGTGTGCACCCAGAACAAACGCCTTCTTCAGCCCCTTTTTGTCCGAGAACGGTGTTTGTTGTTGCGTTTCTTTGGTGTGGACAGACAGGATGTGGCGGCTGAGTACAAATGGATCTCCGATCCTGAAGCTGCAGTGGCGACACTGGTGCAGTTTTTTGGCCTTGTGAGCGGCCGAGTGCTTTTTGAGCTCGGAGGGCCGGTGGAAGCCTTTTCCACACGTGGTGCACTTATGTGGATATTCTTTAGTGTGAACAGAAATGATGTGGCGTTTCAGGTCACTGGAGTTGGAGCTGCGATGATCACAGTGCACGCACTGGTGGCTCTTGGCTTCCTCCTCATGCGCGAGTGCGTGCTGCTGAAGCTCCTCAGGATCGGCGAAGGTCTGGAAGCAGCGCTCGCACTTGTGGGGAGTCTCTTTGCTGTGCTTCGTCTTCACGTGGGTCTTCAGGTTGGACGAATCGGCCGATTTGTAGCTGCAGTACAAGCATGAATACGGCTTTTCCCCAGTGTGAGTTCTCATATGCTTCTTGAGCTCAGAAGGGTGACGAAAGCCCTTCCCGCACTCCACACAGATGTGTGGGAAGTTTTTGCTGTGCACAGCCAGTAAGTGACGGTTAAGAAGTCCCTGCTCAGCTGTTTCATAATCACAGAACTTGCAGCTGTGCATTTTTGTAGCAGGTGGAGGAATCTGCAGCTTCGGCTCTCGGTAATGGTGCTGGAGTCGGTGGGAGAAGAGTAACGCCTGCTGGTGGAACTCTTTGCCGCACACCTCACACTCAAACGGCGCGCTCCTGCTGCTCATTGTGTGGATCTCCATGTGATTGTGAAGGCTGACTTTCTTGTTGGTGGTGAAGTCACAGTCTGTACACTGATACTTCTTCTTGTTTATGACATCCTGGTGATGGTTCTTGCCGTGACGCTTCAGGAAACCTCGCGATTTGAATTTCTTTCCACACAACATGCATGGATACACTGTGAGAGGCTGGCCATACGGGCCGATGATGATGGCTATGAGATAAATATAAAGAGAACGTGTTAGGAAAAGTAGTTCATGGTTAAAACGGAATTCACAATAGAACAATAGAACAACAATAGAATCCAGAGGCAAAGGGATTTTTTTAAAATACATGAAGTGGCAAACAGATGCACCTCATACTTTTCACTGAAAGTCAAGAGTCATATGGGCAAAGAGCCATTGATCCCAAATGAGACCTTCCTAAGGGGAACCCATCCACCAAATTTGGTCATCATATATAATTTCCTTCCAAAGTTATCGCTCTAACAAGCCTTGAGAAGCCCAATAGAGAAAAATTTACTTACTTGGTAAAGGGCACCTATAAACAATCCCAACAGAGACCTTCCTGCAAGGAACCCAGCCACCAAACTTGGTGATTCTGTATCATTTCATTTTCATCTTATCGCAATAACCGGAGGTCCAAAATACAAGAAGTGACACTGAAACAAGGTCAAGGTGAGCCATATACAATAATTCCACAATATTTGTCCCTGAGAGTGACCCATACACCAAATTTGGTGATTCTATGTCATTTCCTTCCAAGGTTATCGCACTAAAAAGTTGTAAGGATGATTCTATAGCTCCTGCTACGCTAACCTTTGGTGATGGCGGGAGCTAAAAACAAAACAAAACAAACAAAAAAACCCCCCAGATATTTCAACACTTCTGAAAAAGCCCTATGTTATGATAGAAGCAGACACGATGCAGAACATTCCAAAAATCCATTGTTTCGGCTAGACATGGCAAAGTTTCGTAAGTGTGGGATGGGGCAGCAGAGAGCATTGGGGTGCAAAACGAGAGAATTTCTTATTACTTTTAGTTGAATAAATAAGATGAAACAGTACTCCTACTTCAACTAACGTCTTTTTTACACAACTACCAGAACTTCTATTTGAGAAAAGAATGTGTGAACACCTCTGGATGATAATGTTGCTGATGATAGATCACAAACATACAGTCAAAGAAACTCAATCATCTCCATATCAATCTTGCACTACCTGTCTGGATGTGACGTTTCTCCGTGTGTTTCTTGTTCTTGCTTTTGATTCGCTGGTGGTTGATTTTCTCCATTACTTCACACTCTTCAACATGCAAAAGTGCACTAGCTGCTCCATTCCTGTTCTCATAGCTTTCAGCCTCCTGTCCATCTAAAAACAGGTTTACACAGGACACATTTCAGTCAGAAAAGTTTTAAGTGACATTAAATTATGATCTGAGGGAATACACAGGATAAAGCAAGAAGAAAAACAACTTGGCACGGTTTCGTTTGTACAGCAGAAATACAGTGGATTTTTCATAATCAGTGTACTTTTACACTAATTGTACAAGATATTTTTAGCCATTCGCTAGCATGATAAGCTCATGATAAAGCCTCATGACGTGTCTCAATTTGTGTACTTCTGTTAATACACCTCCTTGCAATACACTCTGTAAGTACTAGTGAAGTGCAAGGAGTTCCACAATGTGGTGTTGCACTTACTGGAAATAACAATTGCAACATTCGACTGTGACTCTTGTATCACCTACAAAAAAAATATCTTCCTCCTTCTTTTGCTTACCACTTAAGAATGAACACATGTTTAAACTTGTGTGCTTAAATAATTCATGCAATGTTAGGACCTCCCCTTCGGTTACATAGCCAAGATAGTGATATTGTACTGAAGACACTGATACTAGTCAGTGTGAATGTGCATATGCACTCAAAACAGCAAGTGGAAGTGTGGAAATGCGCAAATTGAGACGCATGGTCAAGTCACTAGCTAGATCATACTTCATACCTACGTCCTGGAAATGTAGACACAGTGATCACATGACTTAAACCATTTCTAGATCTAACAATAATTCACAGCAGCTATTTACATGTCTACATGTGTTTTAGATCTGCTAAGCAATCGTGCTGATTTTGTTAATAATCTATAAATTACCATATGCAGCTGCCCAAGCTACAGGCATGAAGTCCTTGCTAAGCGAGGTGTTATCAAATGGCCGCTGGTGATTGGCAGGCTCCTCACCCCCCACCACTACCTCCATGTACACCTCATCGGTTATCTTAGCCATATCTGTGAAGAAACAAATGCACTTTAAAGCAGATACAATTCCTTCCAAAAGCCTTGTCAGATGACACGTTAACCGCAGCTTTCAGTTCCTGATGTTTTAAATTCTAACTAAGTTTAGAACGAGGCACCTTTCAATAATCAAAAATATTGGAACATGCGACTGACACGTGTTCCTCAGCATATCCTGTTAGATTGATTGGCTAAGTGATTAAAGGCTCTGAATGGTTACTCCTGATCACAGAAGAGCTACAAAAGTTCTGGAACCAAGATTAACCTCTAGTCAAATGATGAAAAGGTCAAAGTGATGAGAGAGAGATGATCCGATTGTGATCCAAAACATATGAGCTCATCAGTGAAGCATGGTGGAGGTAGTGTCTTGGCTTGGGCTTGCATGGCTGCTTCTGTCACAGTCTCACTTATCTTTATTGGTTAAGTAACTCATGATGGAAGCAGCAGAATTAATTCAGATGTCTACAGAGTGCAATAGATTGGTGAAATCAGTTGGACGCTGACTTCCCACTGTTATTGCAAGTAGGGGATAAGCAACTAAATAAAGTTTTACTTGCTTTGAGACTATTTTAATATTTTCTGCTCAACTTAAAATCGGCTTCTCTGCAACCAATGGTGTCGTGTTCTAATACCACTTTCTCACCGACACTACTTTTACGCGGATACCCGCGGAAGCTCAAGAACGAACACCCCGCAGTGTAGACGCAGAAAACATAAACAATTTTTTTTTCTTGTCCTCCTAAAATGATCCTTTATATCATGGAAAAAAACTTATGATCACTGTGAGCATCGTATGGTACCACCGGTGCTTGTCGATGTTCACACGTTGTTTAGTTATCATACAATGCTGGTGGTGGTGTCTCATTGTCACGTGGAAATGACACGTTTTCGGTCTCTCAGCATAAATGTGGCGAAAAATTCAAACATGTTAGAATTTACTGTAAGTAGCTGCAGAAGGCTGCGGTGTGACGGTTTTCTGCCACAACTTGCAACATACGCGACGACAATTACATTTTGTTCTGTGGTGTTCTGCGCAAGCTTTTCTGTAAACTTCTGCAGGTTAAGTTGCCTTGGTGAGAAAGGGGTATAAGCTGTTCAAGTGAAGTTAAATTAAGTGGAAATGAAACTTAAAAATTCTGATCTATTACCTCAAACAGCGCTGAGCATAATATCTGAAGAACGTATCATGTAAATTTGTTTCATATCAGTCAATACTGATGATTAGTATATACTACATGGGAATGGTATGATCTGATTGGTCAGCTATATATGGATTAAATAATATTATCCCGAATGGATGATCACAGTTTGTCACAACTACTTGGAGCAGGTAGCATCATCAGTGTCATGTTTTAAACATGTAAGAATAAACAATAAAAATCCTGTGTTAGTTGGCTTTTTATGTTACCACGTAATATACACCGCCGCTGATTTCACCAGTCCCCTCTACGGCATTCCATCTCGGGGACTATTCAGCAACATCCACCTTTCCTCTTGTGAATAACTTCATTCCTAATCATTTCATTAATTTATCAACCAGTTTTTAATAGTTACAAAGAAATTGTCTCTATTATCTATAAAACCGAGTCAGTCTGCCAGGACTCACTCATGTCTTCCTGATTCTGATTGGCTTCTCCCACAGGCATGAGGACCATTTTGTCACTGAGTGCAGATGGGTCCATCAACTCCACGCTTTCGTCCACATCAATATCAGTGTCCCCAATGTCCACAGTGCCACCTGCAAAATATATAACAGAAATGATAAAAGAGCATGGGCACAGTCAGTGGAACCACTGGCATGTATTAGAAAGCAGGGTTTGGATTTTAATCACACCCTTCCCCCCGAGCGGACAAAAGCCAGTCCTACCCAGGTCTTCATCTCCCGAGTCAGCCTTCAGGATATAAACCTTGATGACCTCTTGACCCTCGTCATCCTCCTTTTCTACATCATCCTGCTCCTCTAAAGTGCCCTCACTTGTAACTTTAGCATGATCGTCTGACACAATCTTCCCAGGTTCTTCCACTGGGAAAAACAAGGAACAGGGAAGTGAGAGATAAAGGTAAACACTTTCCTTGAAAGCATCGCTGCATCGAAGTGGCTTCTTTAGCTTTGTTAACAAATCATAAAATCTAATAGTTCCTATTGCTTCATATAAAGATTTCTTTTGGTAAGTGTAAAATACATGAGGTCACAATAATGAACTCGGACCACTCACAGGAAATCATGAGGTAGTTTTCGCACCCTTCCGGGTCCTCCTGCACCTGTGAGGAATTCAAGACGTCCTCCAGAGCTATCCCCGGCGACATCACACATGTTCCCACAGTGATTGTGCCCAGGCCTTCCTCCTCCTCCTCCTCCTCATTGTCCTGAACATACTCAGCCACTACATCTCCCATGGCATCCTGGATAACCAGCTCATCTGGGGAAAAACTGTGCACTGCTATCCCATCATCCTCCACTCCAGAGACCAGTACTGTCTCATGTAATTCCACTGCCACCTCATCCTCCTCAGCTTCACCATCCCCACCTGAAATACAAACAGTCAAGCTGCTGCTATATCAACACGTTTTATTTAAAAGGTTTTGTCTGCACTTGGCTGCTTTTCTCCAGATATACACTGTATTTTATATTTACCTGACCCATGGAAGATGATCTTGGGCTGGTGGGTATGGGGAGAGAGGGTCGTCACATCCTCATCCATCGACCCCCTTGCTCATAATATTTTAACTCCTGCCAGTGCACAACACCGAAGAAAACATCTATAAAAATCTTCACTGCTGCAGGCTGAACTTTTTAAAGTATATTGTATAATGCTTTTGAAATTGTAAAAACACACAACAGTATATGATATTAAATCACCCAGCGAAACCTGAATGATAAAAAAAAAATGAAGTAAGTAGAATTAGGTTTCAGAATCTTAAAAAAAGGGGAAAAAAAGAAAAAAATAAGATAGATGCTTTTCGGGCGGGTCTGCTAAAGGCACTAAACCACACCCACTCAAAGAAAAGGTGCAGAGTTTTAAGTTTCGTTATGCTTTCTGAGTTTCATTGACACTCCTTGTGTAACCTGTCGGGTCAACTTTATGATAACCTTAAATTTGTGGTGACCAAGAGAGTAGGTTGTTCATCTTATAATGGCATTATAATTTCCTCCTAGCATGATGAAATCTGTACTAAAGCATAAGGGTGAATTGTCCAGGGATATATTTTAGGTTAATTCCCTCTATGAAATTATAAATTCATCCTACATTCATTCATTCATTCATTCATTTTCTGAACCGCTTATTCCTAATTAGGGTCACGGGGAGATTGGCGCCCATCTCAGCCGTCTCTGGGCGAGGGCAGGGTACACCCTGGACAGCTCGCCAGGCCATCGCAGGGCGATCACTCACACAACCATTCGCACTCACACTCACACCAGGGGTGATTTGGAACAGCCAATTAGCCTACTGTGCATGTTTTTGGACTGTGGGAGGAAACCGGAGTACCCGGA
>JBCNYG010000023.1:14658180-14672325 GCA_039654305.1 Porochilus rendahli | reverse complement strand
TGTGTGAGTGAGAGAGTGAGTGTGTGAGTGAGTGAGTGAGTGAGTGAGTGAGCGAGTGAGTGAGTGAGTGAGTGAGAGAGTGAGTGAGTGAGAGAGTGAGTGAGTGAGTGAGAGAGTGAGTGAGTGAGTGAGTGAGTGAGAGAGTGAGTGTGGAGTAAACTTCACTTCTGTTGAATGTGCAGAGGATTACTTTTCCTTATTTGCTGTTGCATCCTTCCAGATTTTGTGTATTGTGATATTTACCTAAACATTTATCCCAAGCTATGCCATTATCAGCATACTGTGTTAATACACGACCACTTTATTAGGAAAAAAAGACTTAACCCCAGTACATGTACAGTGACATTAGACTGATTGGAAATCCATGTTACTGTTAGGACTGCTAAACTCTTTATACCTTGTCTCTTAAAATGTTTTCTTCCTCTCGTATTACAGTAGTTTGTTAAACAGTTAGTTTTTTTCCGTAATAAAGAATGACATATTGTCATTTCATTCATGTTTCATGTCATGGAATGTCCAGAAGATAAGGTACTTATCAAGTTAGTTAGAACTGTTTACCACTTGCTCCGTTATAGCAGCTATAAACAGTAGTTACCTCAGAAGTCTCTATGTTTTTTAATTTATTTAATACAGACAGTTTGGCTTGTCAGATTAGCAGTTATTATAGAATACAGATGACGAAATGATATAATGATCAAATAAATAAAAAAACCCCAACATATTGCATATTATGTTTTTATTTAAACAACATGTTTTAGTGTGATAATTGTTAGGCTGTCCAATCAGATCTGACAATTTATCAGTACTGTAATTAGAGCGACATTTCCATACGTGCTCCACATTCGAGCTTCTAACCAGTGAACAGAATTATGGGATTGCCGTTGTAAGTAAGGACTCATGCAACATTACTTCCATGCTAAAAAAAGAAAAGAAAAAACTAGGCTGTTGTGTGAAACAGAAACGCAGTGAGAAACGCAGTAAGATAACATTTTAGGGTGTCCCTGATAACAGTATTGTCCAGTCTCCGCTTCCAGCTCAAGTGTACAGATGAGCTGTTCATGCACACTGTTGTTTTTAAAATTATGCCATTATTTCTGCATTACTAAAGTGCAGTATTTTTTACTATGTAGGTGTGTGTGTGTTTGCGTGTGTTTGGGGGGGGGGGGTGTTCTGTTCAGTAACATTTCTATCTTTCACACATTAGAACAGGGGAAACACAAGCAAAGGAAATGTGAGCGTCCTCCCAGCACACTGACAGCCAAGCCGCCGACCGGCCAGGACACCTCCAAAAGGTACGAGCACAAAGACCTTTTTTTTCTTTCTTTTTTTCCCTTTTACTTCTTTTGTGTCATTTTTAAACACTTTACAATAATTTGATTATGAATGAAGAAAAAAACCCATATCAACCAAATAAGACTGTTATAAGTGATTATTTGATGATTTGGGGTGGAATTGGATGATTTATGCCTTTATGCCTGTAAAAGATTTTTAAGGCTTAATTAGGGAAAAGATAAATCAAGCATCACACATGAAATAATGAACAAAGTGAGGTGGATGTTGTCGGACTGTTCCCAAGACTGAACTTCAAAGCCTTGGTGAATTACTGTTTTAGTATATACTCCACGGGAACTTATAAAAAGTGAAATAAACGATAAGATGGTTTTAGTTTATTTGTACATCTCTAAAGAAAGATAGTGCTTGGTGAGCTCTGTGTAGCTCTGTGTCGTTGTATGCTCAATAAAGTTTTAGCCTGTACTATGTGGAAGCATAAGAAATGCAATTGAAATAAGATTTTTTTGTGTTTTTTCCCCCCCATATTTTATTTATTTATTTATTTGTTTGTTTGTTTGTTCAAAGCATGAACATGATCATGTTGTCTCCTCCATCACATTACTTTCACGCTTCATGATGGCATCTTATCAAATCATTCTGCTTCCAAAAAGTGTTATTTTTAACCTTTAAAAACATGAAGCCCATATTGTGTAGCTTTCTTCATGTTTTTTGGGATAGCATTTTGTTGAATTGTTGTGTCTAAAATTACAGACTCAGTGATAGCAACCAACTGTGAGTGTCTGTCCTCTGTTTTGATTCAGGCATTTTCCACTCAGGATAATGTGTACTATTATTCACTTGGAATATTTCCTTGTTTCTGATTGGTGGAAAGCCATTAAATAATTCTTGGTATTCTTCTATGAGCCAGCTTGTCAATTATTGACTGAATAAATTGAAAATATTTTTTGAACGAATAATAAATTATATACAGTTGTAGAATTTAACTTTTGTATGATATGGGGAATTATTCCGATCTCGGAGGAAGTTATCCGATTAAAACCTCACAATCAGAATAATTCTGTATATCATACCTCGTCTCATTCAATAATTGCTTAACATCCTCTAGATAGCAAAACCATTAATATTGTTCTGTTCCTGTGTAGTATACTAATCATCTTTGATTTGACATTGAGCTCGAGCTACTTAATACTAACTACTAAATAATCTTCAGTAATGCAAAGTTTAATAATTAAGTAAGTAATAAAAGTGTAGACCGAAGTTTCATTATAATTTGTATTTATGAATGTCTGTGTAATAAAAAAAGGGGGGGCGGATATATATACATATTTTGACTTTATTGTGAACATGAACTTACTGACTGGGACATTTTGTCATGTGGAGATGAATATTTGTTGACTTGTCATTTAGGTGAATCCCTCAGAAAAGAGGTTTTTTCCTACGGACACAAAGGGCCACTGTCCTCTGATTGGCTCGGACACCCCCCAGTGACATGCCCGTGGCCAATCAGAGGTGAGTGTGCAGTCTGCGTGCGTGTGCGTGCGTGTGTGTATAAGAAAAGAAAAAGTGTGGAGCAGCAAAGTTGGCTCTCAGCATCCCAACCCAAACTGCTGAGGTGTGAATGTTCTTGAAGTCCTTCCAGAAGCTTCTTTAGCATCTGTCAGTTTTTTGTGTTTGCACAAGCTTAAAATTACATCAGTGTATAAATAAACAAGGCTTACTGTTAATGATTTGTCTTTATAAGAAGAAGAATCTTTTATTTCTCTGTACTAGTACTTTAGTTTTTTTGTCCTTTAGCAGCTGTTGTGATGAATGTAGGTTATCATTTCTGATATGTCATCAGTAATTATTATATAATACATTTAAGTATAGAGCACTAAAAGCAATTATTACATGAATTAATATTACTTGCTCCATACATTACAGTGTGCCAGTAAGTTTCTACATGTGTACTTATTGATTGCTGTTGTGTTTATTGTGCCTATTAATTTGGCCTCTAAAAATAGGCTCTGTGTTTTCTTTCCTTTTTCCTTACAGGTGCTTAATGGCTGGGGACGTTGAGGTGTACCTGTCACAGGTGCATGATGGGAGCGTGTCCTCAGGCTTCCGAGCCTTGTATGAGGAACGCCTCCTGCTGGATGTGACCCTCCTGATAGAAGAGCATCACTTCCAGGCGCACAAGGCCCTGTTGGCTACACAGAGTGACTACTTCCGCGTCATGTTCACAGCAGATATGCGTGAGCGAGACCAGGACAAGATCCACATGAAGGGGCTGACGGCAGCCGGTTTTGGCCACGTCCTTCGCTTCATGTATTATGGCTCATTAGAACTCAGCATGCCCACGGTGCAGGAGATTCTGCAGGCGGCTATGTATGTGCAGCTCACTGAGGCTGTGGAGTTCTGCTGTTCTTTCCTCTTGGCCAAAATCTGCCTAGAGAACTGTGCTGAGGTCATGAGGCTGCTGGATGACTTTAGTGTTGCTGTGGAAGGCGTGCAGGAGCGGTTAAATGGCTTCCTGCTGGAGAACTTTGTGCCTCTGATGGCCAGGCCAGACTTCTTGTCCTACCTGAGCCTGGAGAAGCTGGTGGCGTGCCTGGGCAGTGACCGGCTGAGTCGGTTTCCAGAGATTGAGCTGTACGAGGCCGTGCAGGCTTGGCTCAGACATGACCGACGCCGCTGGAGACACACGGATGCTGTGGTGCAGAACCTGCGCTTCGGCCTCATGACACCAACGCAAGTGTTTGAAAAGGTATTAACATTATAACAATGAAGGACCCAGTGCTGAGAAATTATACTTACATAAAGTGCAAGATTGTTTATATAATATAAGAGTGTATATTGTTTTTTATATTTGATTCTGTGATTAGCGGCATAGTGGTACAGGTGTTATCACTGTCGCCTCACAGCAAGCAAGTGTGTGAGAGGGAGTGATTGTGTGCATGCATATGATGGTATAGGTGTGTATGTGAGAGTGTGCTTATGAGAGAGCGACTGCATATGTAAGAGAGAGAGAGCGAGAGAGAGAGAAGGAGTATGTGAGAGTGCATATGAGAGAGACTGCGTATGAGAGAGTGTGTATGAGAGAGAGAGTGTGTGCGTGTATGTGAGGGTCGGCACATGACAAAGTGGGCATATGAGCGAGAGAGACTGCATATGTGAGTGTCTGTATGAAAGAGTGTGTGTATGTGAGAGTGGATATTTAAGAGAGCGACTGCATGTGACAGTGTGCATGTATGTGAGAGTGTGTATAAGAGTGTATATATGGAAGTGTGAGCATATGTGAGAGAGTGTGTGTATGAGCGTATGTATTTGAGAGAGAGAGAGCGAGTGTGTGTAAGAGAGAGAGTGCATGCGAGAGAGAGAGAAAAGTATAGTTTACCATGCATATCAAAAAGGAGAAGGATTTGTACTTCAGTTCCAACATTTTAATGAAGCATTCTTTTGAAGACAGCTGTGCACGCTCTCTGGACTGAGGACAGATGTGTGAAGCTGGTTATCTAGATTTTGGTTAATTACTGATATTTTAAAGACTTTAATCGATTGTGTCTACATGACTTGCTTTTATTCCTTAGGTAAAGACCTCTGAGTTTTATCGTTACTCACGTCAGCTGAGGCAGGAAGTGGACCAGGCCCTTAACTACTTTCACTCGGTGAACGAGCAGCCGTTAGCCGAAACGAAGTCCAACCGGATCCGATCTGTTCGGCCTCAGACGGCTGTGTTCAGAGGGATGATCGGTCACAGCATGGTGAACAGCAAGATCCTCCTGCTACATCGACCCAAGGTTTGGTGGGAATTGGAAGGTCCGCAGGTTCCGCTTCGGCCCGATTGTCTGGCCATAGTCAACAATTTTGCTTTCCTGCTTGGAGGGGAGGAGCTTGGGCCAGATGGAGAGTTTCATGCATCATCCAAGGTTTACCGTTATGATCCAAGGCAGAATTCTTGGCTTAGGATGGCAGACATGTCAGTCCCTAGGTCAGAATTTGCCGTCGGTGTGATCGGTAAGTTTATCTATGCTGTGGCAGGACGGACACGGGACGAGACGTTTTATTCCACCGAGCGCTATGACATTGCAGAGGATAAGTGGGAGTTTGTGGACCCGTATCCAGTGAACAAATATGGCCATGAAGGCACGGTGTTGAATGGAAAACTCTATATCACCGGCGGGATCACATCGTCCTCCACCTCCAAACAGGTGTGTGTGTTTGATCCGGAACGAGAGGGGGCGTCTGAACATCGCACACGCCGCAATCCCATTCTTACCAACTGCTGGGAGAATAAATCTAAGATGAACTATGCACGCTGTTTCCACAAGATGATCTCCCATAACGGGAAACTTTATGTGTTTGGAGGAGTTTGTGTAATCCTGAGGGCATCTTTCGAATCGCAGGGCTGCCCTTCGACGGAAGTGTACAATCCAGAAACGGACGAATGGACCATTCTTGCTTCCATGCCCATTGGGCGAAGTGGGCATGGCGTTGCAGTGCTAGACAAGCAGATCATGGTGCTGGGTGGATTGTGCTACAATGGCCATTACAGCGACTCTATACTCACTTTTGATCCCGAGGAGAACAAGTGGAAGGAGGACGAGTATCCCAGAATGCCTTGCAAACTGGATGGCTTGCAGGTGTGCAGCCTGCATTTTCCTGAGTATGTCCTGGAACACATGAAGCGTTGCAGCTGAGGGTCTCAGAGACGGACGAGGGGGTGGAAAAAAAAAAAACGTTTACAAATGTGAAAGTAGTCTTCATTTCCACTTTGAAACAATAACTCTTTGAAATCAGTAGGCCAGTGCTTATATAAGAACAACAAAAGTTCCATACTTTTTAGGTAGGGGGGGATTGGTTAATACTGCTGGTTAAGCTAATTAAGCTTTTTTTCTCCCCCCTTCCAAAAATAAGCTTTCTTATTTAAAAAAGACTTGAATGGCAAACATTTCTGTGGATTTTTTTTTTGGTGCATAATACAATAATACATCAGTCTGTTCTGTAACTGTAATGTCCTGTACAATAATGGCATACTGCGTTTCCATCACGTTGTTAAGCGTAGACTCGTCCTATTCCCCCCTCTTCTTCTGTTTAATGGTGTTTGAGGAAGTTTTGTACTGTTCTGTATGTGTACACACACCCACACACATACAGATACACACATGTGCTTCTTCCACCACTTTCTGCAATCGTTTGGCAATCTTCTGCACTTAGGAACAACCGGATGAAACTAGACATTGTAAATGTCATTAACAAACACTTTGCTTTGATATTCATTTGTGTTGATGTCATACACTATGAGATGTACCAGGGTGTGGATTATGGTGATGATAAAGATAGTGACACTAATTTGTGATGTGGGGTTTATTTTGCACTCTAAAGAATTTTCTTTCTTCTTATTATTATTATTATGACATACTGCTAGGCAATAACACTGGTTTTCCACTACTGATGAAAGGGAAGAACTTGAGTAGAGTAAAGGTGATATGTACCCGTCCATCTCCTTCTAACCTCTGCCAGCTCTGTTAGCACTATAACCCTGTTTAATTTATTAACATGCTGCACACTTGTGTTGATCCTACTAAGATAAACCAGCTGCTGTTGTCATTTTTGTCACGTTTTTGTTTTTTCATGAGCAAAGGGCTAAAGCATATATGCATTTTTGTTTCCTTGTTTTGAGGGTGGGGGATTGGGCATGGCAAAAAAAAAAAACTAAACAAAACTTGCACTTTAATGTGTAAAAACATTTCAAGGCCATTTCCGTTCATACAGTATTGTTTTATACATTTGATTCGTAATCATAGCGAGATCAATTTGGATGTATTTCTCAGGTCAGGTTACAATGCGTGGCTGGACATATTGATCTGAAATGTTTAAATGACTCATAAATGCAACTTACTTTTTTAACACACCTGACATTATCACTTTTTTGAACTTCTGCACAAGGCAACGTTGAACGCTGAGTCCTCTTAACGTCTGGCTACAGATGGCTGAGGAATCGTTGGGATTGGAACCTGTGAGGAGTGAGAGGCCATAGATGGGAATGTGAGGGTCAAATAGACTTTAGAAAGTAGCTCAGTGATATACAATCAACTCCATAAATATTGGGACAGTGGCACAATATTTATATTTTTTCCTGTACGCCACCACAGAGAATTTAAAATGAATCCATTTTCACGGTGTGATTGAAGAGTAGACATTTAGCTTTAATTTAAGAAACATTTAGAATTAAGCTTTTAGGAATTGCAACCATTAATACAGCTAATCTCCCCACTTTCAAAGGTTTAAAAAAAAATGGAATAAACTATCATAATTATAAATATAAGCATAATTTGAAGTACTTGAATACAAATCATTTTGTAGTTAGTGACCGCCTGAAGTTTGGAACTTGGTTGTATCACCAAATGTTGGGTTTCCTCTCTTGGGATGCTTTGCCAGGTGTTTACTGTAGCACCTTCAGTTGCTGCTTGTTTCAGATATCTCTTCCATAGGTGTAAAGCATGTTCAGTTCAGATGACTGATTTGGGTATTTAGGAGCTTTTCTTTTCTTTGCCTTAAGAAGCTCTAGGGTTGCTTCTGCTGTATGTTTTGGGCCATTATCTATTTTTACTGTAAAGTGCCTTCCTATTAGTTTTGCAGCATTTGACTGAATCTGAGCAGAAAGTATGACTCAGTTCAGAATTCCATCTGAAGTGACTTTAAGAAACACCAGTGACCCAGTTCCATTGGTAGCTATACATGCCCATATCCATCAGGGTTCTACACTTCAGTCATGTCTTGATTCCTTCACTTCAGTGATGGTGGTGTCCAGGGACAAAATAACAAAAATTGTGACACCCAGTATCAATCTGTCTGTCTGTCTGTCTGTCTGTCTAGAGCATGGGTAAGGGTCAGGCACTGATGTTGGTTGAGGAGGCTTGGATCACTTCAGCGTTCCAGATTATCCCAAAGCTGTTCGGTGAGGTTGAGGTCAGGACTCCGTGCAGGCCACTCAAGTTCTTCCACTTTAAAAAATGGCAAACGATTCCTTCATCTACTATGCTTTGTGCACAGGGAAATTGTCATTTTTTTTATTCCACCACAGTGAAAGTGTAATGAGACAGCATATCAGACGTCCTATACAATTGTGCACTTTTAATTTTGTGGCAACCTTTAGGTCCACATGTAGATGTCATGCTTACTGTATGTGTGCACAAACTTCTGGCCATATAGTCTATACATTAACATGACAGGACTACTGGGAGGAATTTTATGTCATACTGGTAAATGTTTATAATTAATATGAACTGTAGCGGACTGTAATTGGAAAAAGTTCCTTTGAGCACCAAGTATCTTTAAGGGGACTTATGTACCTAAGGTCTATAAAACAGGTTCTCGTTGTACAGAGCCTCGCTCACTAAGACTTGGTCAGTAGTTATGAAATTACTGAACATGAACGCAGTCAAACTTTAAATGGCTTAATGATATTTAACCTTAAAAGCCTGAACACCGATCAGAACGAAGCAGATCAGCAGACAATCTGTCGTTATCTATATAAGGGATACTGCTATGGGTAGTCCACAATTTCACTTCACGCCATTGTTCTTTTTGTCCAGCTGCACATTATTCTTGAGATGTTCTACACAGTCAGTTTTATTTAGTCATACAATTCTCTTTTCTTCTTGTCTTATGCTTTTTGTTAGGTATGCGCAAAACATTGGTCACATCCATGGGCAGCATTTTTGCCTCGAAGCTAATCTCTATCCAATTCAGAAGGCAGCTTTTTCTAAGGCTTCATATTTGCATTTGTTCTAGAAAACCACAGTTCCATAATAGTAATGTTAATGTATAGTTCTATACATTGTAGACTTTTATTACTCTGTTATTTGTTTTAATATCAGTACATGCCTACCTCATGTGTTGTTCTCCCAGGATTGATTGGCTTTGTACTGATATTGTATATGGTACTGCTTCCTCAAATACTGACTTATTTCCTCTTGTCTCTGTCTTTTGGCTCACGTTTTCTTTTCCCCCCACAACCAGCTGTCAGTGTCATGTACATATAGACACCAGACTACAGCCTGATAAAGGTTTTCTACCATGTATCTTAAAGTATAAAATGCACAGGTCTATCCCATTTAGATTTACTGTTGTCACATATATCCCTCGGCAAAATAAATCTGAATAAACGAATCCAGTTTAATAAAACATAGGCCTGTATCTAAACTGTTCTTGAGCGTTAATCAGATTACTGATGTATTTACTGTGATCTGATGGTTTATTGCTACTTGGAGACTTTGTAATTTCTTTCCTGAAATAAATGTTCCTATTGTTCAGTTTCTTAGTGGTCTTCATTTATAAAAAATCATTCATTAATTCATTTGACCTTTTTTTAAAGTGCTGTAAAGTTTTTAAAGCAAAACCTCACTCAGAAAAGTCCAACTCATGTCTAAAGCCACTGCTATGAACAGTCTTATGTAGGATCTCCACTATGTGACATTTCGTTTATTGAGTCAATATCAGGAGTGAGTTTTTTTTCTTCCACAGATTTGAAAAATCTAATCAAAGTAAAAAATATGTTTCATAAGTTTTTTTTAAAAGGCTCTGCAATAGACTGGTGAGTTGCTCAGGGTGTAGAGTCGGCTCCAGCCTCCCTATTACCCCAGTGGGATTAAACGGTTCTGCAAATGAATTAATAATTCTATTTTTAAGATAAACTGAGGAAATTGGGATAAATGGTTAGGACCCCCACTTATTCCAATTGTTTGCAGTATTGCAAAAAAAAAATGTTTTGGAGCCCTAAGAAATAACTACTGTACCTCAAGTCATATTATTTCACCAGCAAGAATTAGGGTGACTCGCGGTGACTCTGGGCGAAGGTAGGGTACACCCTGAACAGCTTGGCAAGCCACTGCAGGGTCAACAAACATAAAGCCATTTACACTCACACCCAGGGGCAATTTAGAACAGCCAATTAGACTATTATGCATGTTTTTGGGGTGTGGGAGGAAACCCACCCTTGATTTCAGCTGACTGACAAGGATGGTAAAATCAGAATTTGACACCAACACCATGAACCTTGTCAAACTTTTGGGAGTGGAAGAATGATGTGAGGAATATATATAGTATATAATTTATGTCATGACTTAAAATTATCATTTATATACCACTGAGCAATTAAGGGTTAAGGGCCTTGCTAAAAGGTACAATCCTGGTGGTACTGGAGATTGAACCCCTGGCCTTTATATTAGTGAGACACATGGGAACATTCAGCTCAGTGATCAATTGCCTTAACCACGGAGCTACCACTGCCACGGCCTGAGTGGCTGTATTGTAGTTGATGTCTGCATCGCATTATGGTGACAATCGACCCATCTTCTAACGACTACTTCAGCAAAACAATGCGCTAATAATCACAAAGTCAACTCAGTGATTTAATATATAACTGTGACAAGGAGTCCTATGTTTTTCAGTGGCCTACTGAGTCTGAATCCAGCAGAACATCTCTGAGATGTGGTGGAATGAGAGGTTCACAGCATGAAAGTGCACCTGGAAATATTGCAGGAATTGCAAAAATTGACCAGAATCGTAAAAGAATGTTTCCAACATCTTGTGGAATTTACAACTAACCCTAATGAGGTTCTCAAGGAGTGTACGTGCAAAAATAAATACACAACAACAACAACAACAATAATGATGATGATTATAACGACACTTTTTTCCTATTATATTTATTTTAAAGCATGAAGACGGAAACAGAAAATATTACATTTAAATCCCATTTTACACAAAGCTAATCGAACAGCGCTTTTTCTTTTCTTGTTTCTTATCTAACAAACGCTCTAAAATGAGCATGTGAACGCTGCAATAAAATGCATTATTGTGATACGATGACCGCAGCCTCGCACGTGGCGCCGTGGCTTAGTTGGTTAAAGCGCCTGTCTAGTAAACAGGAGATCCTGGGTTCGAATCCCAGCGGTGCCTTTTGCTTTATAAATGTAAAAAAAAAAGAGTACAAGAGCGACACAGTGTATGTGCTCTATACAATTCAGTAAAATAATCAGCAGTTAAAAAAGTATAGTATTAATTTACCTTTATTAACTTTCAGAACTGTTAAACCATTTTATCATTTACAAAAAACAAACAAACAAACAAAAAAACAAACAGGAAAAAAAAAACACCAACAACAGACCAACACAGAAGCATCTCTTCCACTGGAAATAAACTATATAAATTTACATGTATAATTTACAGATTTAAATCTCATTTCAAGACACTGAAAACTATCTACACAGGTCTGCATAGGCAAAATGAGCATACTGAAGAAAATACACCTTAAATTAACTGACAAAGGGCTTAATTTCTGGTAGTGTGATATTTCCACATCCCTTTAGGTATTACATTTTCAAACAAATAAACAATTGGCTGCCTCCATCAGGAAACTAAAGTGTATGTCAAAATCAAAACAAATAAGGTTCACAGAATCAAGCTTCCGCCATGGCCATCTCAGTCCCCTGACCTGAATTCAACTGAGAACTGAACAAGAAAGTGTACAATAGATGACCGAGGACCCTGATTGTTCTGGAGAGATTCTGTAAAGAGGAATGCCCTGTTCTCTATTCTCAAATCTTCCAAAATGTTATAGGAGAAGATGCTGTTTTAATGGTAATGGGAGATTGTAGCAAATACAGCAAATAATTATTATCAATAATAGAATCACTATGAATTCAAAATATTTTGATTAGTGAAAATCCATCAAATAATTCTCGGTATTATTCTACTAGCTGAATTCTTGCATTATTAACGTTGGATACATTAAATGGTTATTGCATGATTAACACACACAACATAGTAATGTGACTGTCTACTTTTAATATAATTTCAATCAATAATAAAACAATTATAGAATTCGTCTTGATTAAGAATTACTGTCTCGGATTGTGTTGTCCACTGAGCCCAACAATTAATTCTTTAGATTATACTTAGTCTCATACACTACTTTCTTATTATTGTTCAGTAACTGTGATTAGGGATTTGTTTTTCCCTGAATAAATTAATTGAAATTTAAGGATGACTTTACGCAATTTTTCCAGTAAAGCTGCTTCATCAAAAGGTGAATTTTTTCCCCCTCACCCTTTTGACTAATCTTTAAGGGGTGCCAATAATCATGGAGTGTAGGGTACTTAATCAGCACATCTAGAGAAAAAAAACAATGCTCTTCAGTTCAGTGGTTATGCAAAAATATTTACAGGAAAGGTTTAGGGACACATTGCCTGTTTTCTTAAGATGTCCTTACTGATTCTACTGACACACATCAAGTTACACAGGACATGTTTGGAGAAGAATGAAACAGGGTTGTCGGTAATAGAATGGTCAGACCATTCAACAGATCTTAGATCAACTGAACTGCTCTGAATGGAGTTAGACCGAAAGGCTTTAGACTTGTTTTAGAAATCAGCTCCAAAAACCTTGCAGGGTGTCTTCTGCAGAGACCCCACAGAATGTTTCTCAGGAATTCCAGAAAGCACTGGTTTTAATGGTGAAAAGTGTGTTCAGCTGTTAAGATTTTTGATGTTATAGTGGTCATCAGGGGCCGTACCTCTGGATTGGCAAACCGGGGTGGTAGTTCCCCTTTTAAAGAAAGGGGACCGGAGGGTGAGTTCCAACAATCTCACTCCCCAGCCTACCCGGGAAAGTCTATTCAGGAGTACTGGAGAGGTGGATCCGGCCGATAGTTGAACCTCAGATTCAGGAAGAACAATGTGGTTTTCATCCCAGTCGCAGCACTCTTGACCAGCTCTACACACTCTACGGGATCCTGGAGGGGGCATGGGAGTTTGCCCAACCAGTCCACATGTGCTTTGTAGACTTGGAGAAGGCTTTCAACCGTATCCCTCGGGATATCTTGTGGGGTGTGCTCCGGGAATATGGAATACCGGATCCATTGCTATGGGTTGTTCAGTCTCTGTATTGCCGGAGCCAGAGCTTGATCCGTATTGGTAACAACATGCCGAATTCACCTCCAGTGAAGGTTGGACTCCGCCAAGGCTGCCCTTTGTCACCGGTTCTGTATCTCGGGGTCTTGTTCACGAGTGAGGGAAGGATGGAGCCTCTGCTGTAAAGCAAAGCTTGCACCCACCCATTATGGTGAAGAGGGAGCTGAGCCAGAAGGCAAAGCTCTCAATTTACCAGTCAATGTACGTTCCTACCCTCACCTATGGTCAGGAGCTTTGGGTAGTGACCAAAAGAAGGAGATTGCGAATACAAGCGGCTGAAATGAGCTTCCTTCACATGGTGGCAGGTCTCTCCCTTAGAGATAGGGTGAGAAGTTCTGTCATCTGGGAGGAACTCTGAGTAGAACCGCTACTCCTTTGCGTTGCGAGGAGCCAATTGAGGTCGCTCGGGCATCTGATTAGAATGCCTCCCGAACGCCTCCCTGGTATGGTGTTTCGGGCATGTCCGACTGGGAAGAGACCCTGGGATTTTTAATTTTACCCTGGGAACGCCTTAGCCGGAGGAAGTGGCTTTGAAAAGGGGCGTCTGGACCTCACTGCTTAGGCTGCTGCCTCTGCGTCCCGACCCCAGAAGAAGGTGCAACTTCCCGCAACTTGCTCCAGCATGACCGGTTTGGCAGTGGCTCAGTAATGGTGTGGGGTGGCATTTCTTTGGGGGGCCGCACAGCCCTCCAATTGCTTTCCAGAGGTCGCCTGACTGCCATCAGGTACCGAGATGAGATCCTCAGACCTCTCGTGAGACCATATGCTGGTGCGGTTGGCCCTGGGTTCCTCCTAATGCAAGACAATGCTAGACCTCCTGTGGCTGGAGCGTGTCAGCAGTTCCTGCAAGACGAAGGCATTGATGCTATGGACTGGCCGCCCGTCCCCAGACCTG
>JBCNYG010000023.1:14592347-14607135 GCA_039654305.1 Porochilus rendahli | reverse complement strand
CCCCCCCCCCCCCCCCCCCCCCCCCCCCCCCCCCCCCCCCCCCCCCCCCCCCCCCCCCCCCCCTAACTACTTTAGTGAGAAACCATGATGAGACGCCTCGAGATTATGCAGGATGATGACTATCATTACACAAACACAATGCACGATTTTTTAAAGATGACGTGCGTGTGGGCATTGTGTGTAATAATTTTCAAGTTATAAAAATGGAATGCTCTACAGAAAAATTGTAAGTAAGTTTAAAAACACACTGATACGGAGCACAGATTTCTTAGGTTCCTATGTAGTCTGTACTAAATCGTGAATGAGTTTAAAAATATACCCTGTTCTGCCTCATCATACCTACAACATATAGAAATATAAATAGATATAAAAATTAACTATAAATCCTTGCTTTACTTGCTTGTTCATATTTAGATGTTTATTTACCTCAGGCTTGGTCAGTGTCTTTGGACCAGTTCAGTGACGTCCACCTTGTTTTGGCAAATAATTATTATTTAAAAATTTGATTTTTTAAAGCCACTTCTGCTGTCTGCCATATTTTTACATTCTGAGAGTTTACTTATCGTCACATTGTATCATGATATGCAGTACTTGAAGAACTGCACTCTGACTGTAAACTTGACATTTTTGATAGAGTATTGTATCATGGTATTTTAGTATGGTAATTGTCACATACTGCAAATTGTTTTTTTCATGTACTGTATACTGCTCGTACTTTGAATCAATAAAAATTTACGAGCAGTGCCCAGTACGGTGTTTAAGACACAACCATTTTGTGTTCAGTAAGTTTTCTATTAGAAGATATTTTTTAAACATTTTTAGAAGGCATCTCTAGTGTCAGTGCTTTATGTTTTTTTTTTCATTCTTTTATTCATTCGTTTTCTAAGCCTCTTAATTGTAATTAGGGTTGCGGAGAGGCTGGTACCCATCTCAGCCGACTCTGGTCGTGGGCAGCCGACTCTGGGCGTGGGCGGGGTACACTCTGGACAGCTTGCCAGGCCATTGCAGGGCCATACAATCATTCACACTCACTCTCACACTTAAGGGCAATTTGGAACAGTCAACTATCCTTTTCTGTGCCTGTTTCTCTCTTGACTGTGGGAGGAAACCCACTTACACACGGTGAGAAAACGTACTCCACACAGAAATGCACCGAGCCCAGGGATCGAACCTGGGACCTTCTTGCTGTGTGTGCCGCCCTATGTTGTTTTTTTTTTTCCATAGATATTTTATTAAGGGAATGTAGGCTGCATCCAAAGCAGTGAACACCCACTCAAAGCAGTGGCTAGCAGTTGGGATTTACATGCCTTACCTGAGGGCACTTCAGCTGTAAAAGTGGAGGGAAGGGAAGGTGCTGTTTGCTCCTCTGCCCACACACATTTTTTCCAGCAATTGAACCAGCAACTTTTCAGGCCCAAACAGATTTCTCTAACCTTTAGGCCACAGCTGCCTATAACAGTCTGAGGCAAATTTTCCAACATGGTAGTCATCAGGACAGAGGATTTTGCACTTTCCAGGTTCTTGGAACATGTCTAGCTGTGTTTTTTGCATTATTAACTTTAATTTAAAAAAAAGAATGAGAAAATAGGAATAGGAAAATAATCAGTGTCAGGGTGGTTTATTTCATCACATCATTGTTGTTTATTTCTTCCATAACTTCCATAGCTTTTTCTTATTTTAAAAGAACAATATACAGTTGTGTGTCTGTATACTGTATTATCACACTGCTAGCGCTGAGTAGCTTAGGAATTTGAAGGAAACTGAGTCTGGTCCATGTAGATAGTGGAGAAATGTCAAAGTTAATTATAATTCAATTATGTATTACGTTGAAGAACGTAGTCCTTCTAAATAAAGCAAAGCTCTCAGACGTCAATATAAAGTATTTTCTTCTCTCAGGTCTACATGGGTCCTCGTCTCAACAACACCTTCCATTTACCGTCTGACCCCAAAGTTCCCATGGTGATGGTAGGACCAGGGTCAGGTGTTGCCCCCTTCATAGGCTTCCTTCAGCAAAGGTACATCTTTCGCAAATCTCCATTTCTGTTGCAGGATAATACAGACAGTAAACATTTGACAGGTCCTCTAAATGGTTTTATGTGGAGTTACTGTTTTTAGTTTGTATTAGAATGGGTGTTGTAACAAACTTTATCACATGAGCTAACTGTTATGACTATGGCTATGAGAAAATATAAAAAAGAGCAAATTAATATCAGATAGGCCACTCAACACATCAATCTGGAATAGCTGACACGTGTGTAGGTGTTTTCAATTTCAAATTATTATAACTGATGCCCTGAAACAGCTCTCCTTTCCTCACCTTACCTTAGCATACCTCTGGCTGGTACTGTCAGAATGGTTTTTCTGCTTGCAAAATTGTGTGTTTGTGTGTGAACGCACACGTATCCAGCGTGTATTCTCACCTTATGCTCTGGGGTCCTCGGGATAGGCTTGGGATCCTCCATGACCGTGAACAGGATAGAGCACTTACTGAAGATAAATGAAGAAATTAATATTCATGAGACTCTGTGTCACTCCTGTGACAGCATGAGGGAAAACATCATTTCGAAATGTTCACTAGAGGAAAAGGTTGGCAGATATTAATCAGAGCATCAGCAGAGCCAGTTTGCACTTTGGTAAATGCCTTCTTGGGACATTTCAGCATGTTAGTCAGACATGTATGTGTCTACAGTCATGGAAAGAAAAAAGTGAAAAGGGAGAAAAGACTGTCAGGGTAGAAACAGTGCAGGTATTAAAAGTAATAAATACTATTAACTACTACTACTAGTAATAATAATAGTTATGATAATAATAATAAAAATAATAATTATGATGATAATAATAACAACTTGAGCACAAGGTGCTGTCACAATGCAGTATGGATGATGAAGCAAATAAACCTTATATGGGTACTAGTATTAAATACCCATGTGCTTGTCTTACATTATGTTCTCTAGTATGTGAACATGATCAACAGCAATACAATTTTTTCATTTTAAGGTTTTATGACATTGCTGGGGTTTACACTTTGAAGGACACTCAAGGTCAAAGGTGAACTGAAAGTCTATATATGTTTTTTTTTATTAGTGTTACATAGTAACAGCATGTCTCTTGACATTTGTTTTAATGTGACCTTGACCTTGGACTCGTACATTTCAAAATCAGATAATCTCTGGGACTCAGGTAGGGTAGTATCTCCACCAAGTTTAAGGGAAATCTGTGCATGGGTGGTGTCTGGATTTTGTTCACTGACAAATTGACCCATTAACTCCAGCAAAAATAATACCTCAGGAAAAAGCTAAACACCTTAGATAAAGCACAATCATCGTGTATTATCTCATTTATTATGTTATTCCACAACATAATCACTGCTCAGTTGGGGTGCGAGTTCTTGATGGTCGTGGTTATCGACGTTTTATGGAACATTCTACAGGTGAACAGGAATATACGGACGTCGTCTTTGAGAAATGAATCAAAGCTCAAACTTTAGAATATAAAAAAAAAAACTTTTCAAAATGACTGTCAATCCAAGTAAGATTAATCTAGGCAGTGACTTCTAAATGAAATTTAAAAGTAGCAATGATATTAAGTCTTTTTTCAAACTTATTATTGAAGAGCTTTTAAAGGGTCATGGTATATCAGGATCACTGGCCTGACATGGGCTTGCTCTCAGTCTTGGTAATTGTTTTTAATTATACAGTAAAATAGTATTGGAATAAACTCACTTGCAGGTCTCACTTAATAGTAGCTAATGTGAAAAAAGAAAAGACTTTTACATGTTGCATCATGAAAGCTAGGTAAAAAGCGACCTGAGAGACTGAAGTCAGAAATGAAAATCTGTTCATGACAGCTGCATATTCTCTGCAAGGACGATTTATGCGTCACACCTCAGAAGTGACTCTGATTTTGTGTAAACTGAGTTGGCCATGTCATCTGGATGAAACAAATGTAATGCACTGCTGATCAACAGAGCAAATCTCAAACCACACACACTGTGCTACCTGTCAGAAATCTGTCAGCGCCGCTGTGGGTTAAGAAGAAGTAGCGTACGTGAGTGTGTGTATGTGTGTGAAAGTGTGTGATCGAGAGAGAGAGACGGCGAGAGAGAGATAATGTGAAAAGGTGTGTGATTGGCAGTTGTTGATATCACCTCTGTGGAAAACAACATAAAACCTGATGAATGGGGAACGGTGATGTATCAGGAACACACAATATAAAGCATTGACGCTGTGGTGGCCTTTGATGTGTAACAAATAATAATAACTTTTATTATTATAATAATTATTATTATTATTAGATATTTATCACGATTTATATTCTGCACACATGACACTCGATGGGAAAAAACGTGATAGAACATACAGACACCAGGCAGCCAGGGGGCACTCCCATGGTCTTGTGCACACCTGTGGCCAGTTCTGGTTCGTCAGACATTTGCCATTAACATGTGGGGTGCTGGTTTATGAGCTCCAGAGCTACGATTGCATGTTATGTTTTTGTTCTTTGCTCTGGTTATTCGAGTAATATTTCCTTTGCTTTTGTTCATGGTGTTTAAGTTTTCTGTATGTTCTTGCTGGTTACTTTAATTTTTAATTAGTAAATTTGGACGATCATCTCCTACTACTGCTGTCAGTAATATTGCATTAAGCTTGTACTGTGTGTCATGGTACATTATACAGGCTCTTCACTCATCTATTTATGAGGCAGAAACACTACATCTATAGGTTTTTATCTGGGGGAAAGTTGAATTCTGCTAAATCATTGATGCACACAGCATTCAGTTGGCTCATATAAATGGTTATATCGTGATCATAACATTTTTTGTAATTTAAAAACATGGAGGTTTTCACAAAAACTAGGTCGCAGATTAACCCTGGATTTTTTTTGCTTATCCTGGCTGAATCTAGCCTAGACTCAAAATCATAGTAAAAACTTATTTTTATATAATAAAATTATATAGTAAAACTTATTTTTGTAACATTGTGATGCTCATTATTTTATAATAACCTCCTGCAAGGAGGCTATGTTTTTGTTTGCATTTATTTGTTTGTAGGTTTTTTGGTTAGTTAGCATCTTTATGCAAAAACAGATTTTCATGATTTTTTTTTTTGGAGGTGTGGAGTATGCCCCAAGTAACACTCCAATAGAATTTTCAGGAAATTCTGGATCCAGAACTAAAAAATATTTTGTATATTGTGAGATAGGATGTGAAGTTTCGTAGTGCAGAATTCCCAGCAGGCGATTTTGTGTGCTCTTTTAATTTTTTTATTTAATTTTATTTTTTTTAATTGTTGGAAGTTTGCACTTCCTGGGTGCCCTTCTAGTTTATAATGTGACAGGTGTTGTTACAGTCACTGAAGTTTCTCACCAGCTACCTAAATGTAGATTTTTTGGTCTGGCATATGTGTGCAGACTGCTGGGTCCAAAAAGAACAGACAAACAAACAAACAAACAAAAAAAAAAAGTGCCAGAGGCTCTGAAAACTGAATGCAAATTTGACCAGAATTACTTACACTGGAACCTCCCTCCCTATGCTGACCAGGTTATATCAAACCTTGATTTTTTTTTTTATCTGGGATTTCCTAGGACAATAGTCGCCAGGTTTTACGATTAACAACTATTACCTCAGGACTTTCAAAATCTAATCCAGCTGTAACTCTTTTCATACTAATATTTCATAGTCCTCATCCTACTACAATAATAGAACTAGTAGAGGTTGTGTACAAGACTGCTTGACTTGTTCAAGAACACTTTCATTAGTTACTGCTATGCAGATGTTGACTAGATGGGACAGATATGTAGGAATGCAGATGTACTTTGTTAAATATTTCAGACTTTATGAAGCCAGTTGTGCACACTCACATCAATGGAATCGTGGATATAACGTTGTATGAAGTGTTGTTAGTGAATGATAGTTTAAAAAAAAAAATCCAACTCATGCCTACCCCTCCCAAACATTATCTCTGTTGTCATTTACTGCTTAATAAAAAAAGAAATCAAATTCTTGCACTGTGGCATACGGAAGTCTGCCATGACCAGTGCTGTGTGAAAGAGAGCATTTCATGCTGCTGGTTGTACTTCACTGTCCACTCCCACACAGTATCAGGCCAGATCAGCAGTGCATGCCACCTCACAGAAGTCTATTATCCTGGCTCGTCTTTGGATTCCACTGAAGTTGAGTTTGTACAGGGCAATTTAACTTACTGGCTTATTAATCCTCTCTTGCTGTTGTGTATATAAAGCACCCTCAGTTGAGCTATAAGAAGGATTTTGTTGACGAGTAAGAACTTCCATGCAGGGCACTGTCAGTTTCAGAACCCATAATTAAAAAAGAATCTACATAAGCACCTTGTTAATGAGTTCTGCAGTTTAATATAATGTGATACAACCCCAATTCCAAAAAGGTTGGGACACTTTATAAAATGTAAATAAAAAAAAAAAGAGAATTGTTCACAGACAGTGATTTCTGGAAGTGTTCCTGAGCCCATGCAGTGGCTTCCATGAGGTGGATATGCCTGTTTTTAATGCAGTGCTGCCTGAGGCCCCAAAGATCATCCAGTATTGATTTTTAAGTGTTTGTCCTTGCGCTCAGAGATTTCAAGGTTCTTTTAATCTTTTAATGATATTATGTACTGTAGCTAATGAGATATTTAAAGTCTTCACAATTTTGCGTTGAGGAACATTATTCTAAAATTGTTCCACAATTTGGTAGGCACAGTTTTTTGCAGATTGGTGAACCTCTGTCCAGATGCTCTTTTTATACCCAATCATGTTACTAACCTGTTGCCAATTACCCAACTTAGTTGTAAATTGTTCCTCCAGCTGTTTTTAGTTCCACTTGCCTTGCCAGCATTTTGTCACGCTGTCCCAACTTTGAGAAGTATTGCTATATGTGTAGTTTGATGAATTTTTTGTTTCTTATTGCAGTTTAACTGCATTAATATCCTAAATCATGTTTTGCTTTCATTATGCTATAGTCTGATCTTTTTTTTCCATTATGTGGTCAATTATTAAAATGTACAACTACAAGGCCGATAAGAAAGTGCCTGATTTCTAAAATCTGAAATCTAACCAGGTCATAGTTATACATATCTGCAGACATTTTCATTATTAATGGTTAATAACCGGAAAATAATTAATTGTCTTTTTTTTTTTTTTTTTTTTTTAACAATCTAGCCCTAATCTAATTAGGAACATCCAATATCATGCCAATTAACACTTATAGCACACTGTTTTTGTTTTACGGCATAATTTAAAAGTCACTTGTCGTAAGGATTAACAGCTTTACTTTTCAAGTGCACCTGCCTTTCACTAAACACTCATTTAGTATTCCATTAGGAACTGAGTGCAATCAGTTAAGTTGCACAAAGATTTAGTTTTCCTTAATTAATTACTATTCTGTATATTGTGTTTGGTGTAAAGTAATAATAGTAATTAAACTTTAATCGGATATAAACTGCAGGTCCTCCAAAACTTAACTGACACTATTAAGAGTTGTGGAGAAAAGTTTTCGACTCATCTAAATCCTTTTTCTAAAGTGATTCTGCCTTCATAAAAAAAATCATACAATAGTAAAGAAGTCTCAAAATGTGGTGTTTTGTGTGTGTCTTTGCTTGTCTTGCTGTAGTTGTACAGAACTGTTAAAAATATTTTTGACATAAAAACATGTTACTTAATAATCTACAACATTTTTTATGTTTATTTTCTCGGGATGACACTAATAGAGTAAGCAAAAATTCAAGACAAACTTAGTATCAACATGCAGGATGTATATTTTTTAAGGTTTCTTGATCATACTACAGTATGTACATAACACTAAATGGCAAATAAAAACAGTGCCTCTGTCATGGATTTTAGCACTTTTCTGGCATGGTTTGGGTTGACTAGTTCCCTGTGCTAGTGGAAGTTGGCTGTAGGGATTGCTGTGTTCATTCACTGTTTTTGCCCATACTCAGGTACCATGAGTGAAGTAGCAGGTGGACTTCCATCGCTGCTAGTTTTAAATGTTAGATTGGTACCTTCCAGGCTTAAGAGCAAGTGTGTCAGTTGGGGGTGTCATCACACCTCGACCAAGTCGAACAGAGATTTTGCAACAAATTGTTGGACAATTTTCTTCACCAACATCATGACACATCAATTGAGGCAGTATCTTTTGGAGAAACATTTTAAGTTCCACCTTGCTATGCAAGAGCTCCCAAATATAAATGTGTTCTATACCCAGAAATCAGGAAAAATGATTTAGCCATCCGTCTACTGTCTATACATTGCCATGCACCAATGAATTGTTTTACTAAACTGTGAATTCTGCATTAGCTTTAGGTTTGAACCCAGCTACCATCACCTTTTGATGCATCTTGCCTATAAAAGATACTATTTTGTCAGCTGAACAAAAGGAAACCCAAAGCCTGTTCTTGAGCAGTATAACAGCATGGGACACATCGATCATCCCTGCCTTGAATTGATGTGTGGCTACATGGATTTGGAGGCACGTTGCACAGCTTGGGATGAGAGAGAGCAAATAAAGAAAGAAAGGGAAAAAGTGAGCTGTATTGGATGAGTCACGATTTTGAACTAAAGCCAAGAAACAAAAGCAAAGAGCTAACCTTAATCGCTAGTTAATCATGGAACCCCATAATGCAACACGGTTTGTACTGCCCATGCTCTGTACCCAAGCAGATACGAAATACCCATAATTCACCGTTACACTGTAACATCTGAAGATTGCCTAAACTGTTGTCTGTCTGTGTCTGGATTGGAACACTCCGGCAGTACGTGTTGTTTGGGACATGGTCTCTTACAGCAGACTGATTATGGATAGATAATTCTGCTGGTGTTCATGTGATGCTTCTAGTAAATAGAAAGTGTAATGTTGGATGCATCCTCACTGGTCTGATGATGAGAGCATACTTGTAATGGTGATAATGTAGCCTTTATTTTAGAAAATAGGATATGTGAATTGGAATACCTGCACCTTAGACTGATGAGAAGACATTTGCAATAATGTATTTGTGACCTTTATTGTAAATAGGATTTGAGATTTAGGACATGTCCACCATGGAAAAAATAAAGGAGAAACATTAGTGATGGTGTTTTCATGGCCTACATATTCAGAGGTGGTCAAATCTGTAGTCTGGCTGCAGCAGAATTTGTATCTGAAATATTAGTTTATTACTGATTTATTCATTATGCCTCCACGCCGGTGATAGTCAGAGCTGGAGGTGTTATGTTTTTGTTAGGTTTTCGGTTTACCTTGAACGTGCTTGTGAATGCGATATCTTGAGATCGCTTTGAGGGTCACTTCGGCCTCATGTGGGCCATTCTTGTTTGTGGAGTCAAATAAGTGCCGGGTGGTAGTTCTAGTATTATTTTGTAATGCGAGGGGAGAGCGCTGCATCTGAGATATTTGGCAACAGTTGAGTGACATTTTGTTCAGCTCACAAACACAATGTGCTAATGCGTGGGTAGCTCAGTGGTAAAGCTACCAGTTGCTCTGGGCTACTGATTAAAAGGTTGGAGGTTCAAGCCCCAGTATGACCAAAATGCCTCTATTGGGTCACTGAGCAAGGCCGTAAACCTCAATTCCATAAATGAGATGACAGTAATTAACTCTCATTAATAGAGACTACCAAACGCTGTAAATGGAAATGGAAAGAAAACTTTATCAGGGGAAAATAAAGACTAGGATTATACTGCTGATCAATCACTAGGAATGTATATATTAAATTCTCTGTATTTGTACTAGTGCACTTAACTGGAATTTATGTAGCCATACATTAAGTGGCCATACATTATCACGTTACATTAGCTACTGGTTTTTAGCCTTGTTAATTATATTTCTGGACAACCAAGACATAAGGCCAGGTGATAAAATGTTGCTTTTACTTGTCCGGTGGGCTAGACAATAAAAATGTTCACTCTTGTTAGTGAATAGGGAGCTACTTGGGATTTATCCATAATGTGATTACATAATTAACAAAGTCATGTAGTGAATTAAATACATTTCTGAAATGATCATTCTGTTCTCTGGATGATGAGGAGTCCATTGTGATGGTGTTTGTGATTTTCATAAGAAATATGGTGTGCAGTTTGGGACATGGCTGTGATGTTTCCTTGCTGTATATAGTGAATAAGGCTACTGAAAATTATTCATCATGTGCTCAGTAATGCTGCTGTTTCAGTGTAGGAAACAACACACCGTGATCAGGGGGAATCTGATTACTTGTTTTCAAGTCATGTGACCAGCCGTTATATCAGTGTTCATCATCCTATTCCTGTAACGATAAGGTTGGAATATCTGATTGCTCCAGTTTCCTAGGTGTTTACAAGACAGTTAGCAGACAGGGTTCATAACCCCTCTACGGAGCTAAAGAGGGAAGATGATAGCATATTATGATGCTCAGGAAAAGGTATTGCGACGGTTTGATGGCTCTCATCCCTGCTATGACCTCTGGTGTCGTCTATTCTTGTCTGATTTTCTTTCTAAGGTGGTGTGCCACATCCATCTCCAGTGATACAGAACACTTGATTAGTATTCAAGGTGAACCTGGTCCAGTCTCTGTTATTTTTTGGTGAAGAGAATTCAAGTTTTTCATATTGATATGATATCCCAGTATCCTTTAATGTCCACATGAAAGCTGGGTTTTTGAAGGCCATTTCCTGATCCGATGCTAATATCATCACTTCTCCAGCAAGACATCTTATTTCGCATCCAGTTTCTATGATTGAATCATGCAGGTGTCCTCATTATCAGGTTAAGTTTTGTCAGTCAGACAGCCAAAACACGTTTGCTCTATTCCTTATTTGGCAATGGAACACTGAATTTAAATTTAGCCAACATGTTAGTCAGTATGATTGATTATTTCTGTGGAGTTTCACCTTCTCTGCATTTCCATGCATGTTTCCTTGAACTTGTCTGGTTTCCTGGGTGGTCCACTGAGACCTTGTTCAGAAAATTTACTGACGTTGAATGAAAATCAGTTCTCTCATGATCATTTGTGTGTTATCATCCCTGCTCTCATTAAATAAGGACACACTCTTTTTTACTTGTAATAGTGAACAGTAATGAAATTTGATTTGTGTTCATTGGTGGTGGAATCACTTTTGGCCACAATTGCTATTGTACTAGCTCAACTCAGCCTGCTAGTAAGACCTGGATGTAATGGGTCAGTAAAGGCTGCATATGAAACGAAGCAGCACAGATTGCTTTTACTCGAAGAGCAGTCCTGCCCAGCAATCAGTCAGTCCTGTTCTGATTTGCTTCATTACTTTTCTAATTGTAATTAGACTGGGCCGTCTGTGCATGCAGCTGATGCTTGGATCATAACAATATGCTGAATCCAACCTACATTAGTATTGCTGTAAGGCATGCAGGAGATATTGACTGCTAATCAATTACTCAATCTATCTGTAATTTCTTTGTGGACATAATTCATAATCGGTGGCTATTTAGAAGGCCATTGGAGGTCATGCTTATCTTGAAGGAGACCACGTCATCATTCTGTACTCAAAACTAGAGTTTCCTAAAAGTAAAGTGGTTCACTATGACTAATGTTTGATCTCTAAATAAAATAAATATTGGAGGCAGCCATAGCCTAATGGTTAGAGAAACGGCTTTGGTACCGAAAGGTTTCTTGTTTGATTCCTGAACCAGCTCACTGGTCCAAGTGCTTGCGTGCTCACTGTTTGTGTGTGTGCTCACTTTGGATGGGTTAAATGCAGAGGCATTAATTTCCCTTGTGGGATTAATACAGTATAGCAAAAAAAACCCCAACCAAATCAACCTTTCTAATATGCCCAACCCGAAATGTTTGCTCTTGTAAACATTGAACAAAGAGAAAGAGCACACACAGAGCTCAAAACTTCACGAAGCCTAGCAATCGGCCATATGAACCAAAATGTAAAAAAATATCTCACAATGTTAAAGAATCTTTAATCAAATTCCTGGATCCAGAATTTGATCAGGATCATCACCAGTCTGCCTCATCCTTTCTCTGCTAGGAATTTCTAGAAAATCTGCACTACTTTTCACGGAATCCTGCTAACAAACATGCAAAACTAATCAAAACCATAACTTTAGAATAAGAAATTTGCTAATCAATATGCAGATATCAAAAATGGACTGTTCTGCAAAGAGATCTGGGGGTGTAGTTGCAAAGAAACTATTTTCTGCTCTGTAATAAAACCGCTGTTATACCGCCAGTAATGATCATGCTTGTTTTATTTTTCTGTTTCTAACATCCATTTGGGTGGGACATACCAAGTAATTTCTTATGGAAGCATCATCATAATCATAATCTTGATTATTATTATTGTTATACTTTGTTCATTGTTCTTGCTACTTGTTGTTCAGGTCCTTACACTACAAGATAGATACAGTGCCAGGAATTTCTGACATGCTTGAAAGTATTAGAGCATTTGTAACAGCTCACAGAGAGAAAATTACATCCCTGATCTTCTCACACAAGAGCGGTCATCGTGGGGATGCACTGTGATTTGTTGCCAAGCTTTTGGCTTGAGATAGAGGGGGTGATCACAGGTCCTGGAAATGTATTTGTGTCAGGGAATTTAAGCTACAGTGTATTTCACTGCCTTCTGAGAGGCAAGTATAAGGTTGCCTTATGTTATCTTGCTGATCTCCTGAAGTAGTATCGCTCATCTAACGGATCGGTCTCAGATCAGCCAGAGAAAAAACATCCAGTGTTAGTTCTGGGTTCAAATCTAGCAAGGTATTTGTGTGGAGTTTGCATATCAGTGTGCAGGTGTACATTGGAATTCAGGATAGTTTTCTCATTCCATCAACAGAAAATAGGTTTGAGCCAATAAATTTATTTTTTAGTACTATAATACAGCTTGCCACAGAGCAAAGACTGGGAAAGTTTTGTTTAGGAATGGATGAACACTTCAGTGATATGAACCATAAAGAGTTCAATCCATCCAATCTCAGAGCTTATTTTTCAATCAGTTTTTAAGAAAGTTGGAACCAGCTTTATAAAGAATATTTAGTTTTTCCTTAGTGAAGGCCATGGCGGCACGGTGGTGCAGTGGTTAGCGCATTCAGCTCACAGCAAGAAAGTCCCAAGTCCCAAGCATTTCTCTGTGGAGTTTGCATGTTCTCCCCGTTCTAGCGTAGGTTGAGTGGTGGTTTCAAATTGCCCCTAGATGTGAGAGTAAGTGTGAATGGTTGTATATGTATTGGCCCTTCAATGGCCTGGCGAGCTGTTCAGGGTGTACCCCACCTTCGCCCAGAGATGTCTGAGATAGGCGGCAACCTCCCCGCGACCCTAATTAGGATTAAGGGGCTTTGTGCGTGTATGTATGTGTATATACACACACATACACACACCTACATATGAGATATTGATTTTATTGACCGCCTAAAAGCAGTGCTTCGCAGAGTTGTGTAACACTCAAAAATAAACTTTTCTTAACTTTGCACCTTTTCCTAAGTTACACATTATAAACAGACATGTTTCATCTTCTCTTATCTCTCCATCACTCACACACAGCACCACTGATGTCTTAACGGACAGCTGGTGACATCATGGCCCAGGCTGCTCCCATCTTGTCTCTCTTCCTCTGTCTCTCACACACCCTGGAGCTCAACTGCAAAATTATTTCAATTTTCAATTTTTTGATTTTAAAAAACCCTTCCAAAGTCTGTTTTCTGTTATGAATAATAACATAAGCGTTAGTCGAGTTTGCCCACAGAAATTGCCCACAGATGAGAATGGGAGTGTGATTGGTTATGTTTGTGTTGGCGACAGATTGGTGACATGTTCAGGGTGTACCCCGCCTCTCGTCTGTAGTCAGCTGGGATTGGCTCCAACTTCCCCCACGACCCTGAAGGATATGTGGTGTAGATAATGAATTGATGGGATAAATGAATGTTCAGCTATTTAAAAGAAAAATTGTTGCCATATCTGTGGATTTTTTTTTTTATTTACTGTGAATTAAAAAAAAAAATCAGGTTCAGCATCCTCTAAGAGTGTTGATTCCATAATGTTTTCCAGGGGTTGTTTATTGAGCATAGTGTACAATTCGATACATACCTAACAGAAAATCATTAACATCAGTATCACAGAATCACTGCATGCTGGTGTGTCATGTGTTATGTTTGGATGGCCAGACCCAATGCTTAAGCTCTTATCTACTCAGAGCCATCAGGCATGAGCAGGTGTGTGAGCAGATAGTGCCTGCTGCTTTTGTGCCACCTCAGTGAAAGGCATTCTGGGAAGGGTGCCAGACCTTGGAGGAATCGTTCTTAAAGATGCCTTCTGGTCTTACTTCATTCCTGAGTCTGTTCAGTGGTTAAATGCCCTTTAACAGTCAAGCGATATGAGTGAAATGATCCGCCGTATGCCAGGTGGAGTATGCATGGAAGATATTAAGTGAAAGGCAGTATGGTATGCTTATTATATTCCAATTTAATTCAGTATCACAGTATTTAGCATGCTCAATAACACTTCCGAATGTTTTATTGTGGGATGCTAAGCAGCAAGGTAACAGCTTTTGTACTCCTGAGATGAAGACTGTCCTCTTTCAGACTTCCAGGACAGTCTGAAAATACTGTATGTGCAATAAAGATACAGAATAAAAGACAATATGCTTTGAAGATATTAACTTAATGACTGTGCACACTGCAGATGGTGGTATAAAAGTTTTTGAAAACCCCATAAGGTGTTTGTTTTTAACCTGGTGTTTTGCTTTTTACTGCTCTTTTTTTTTGGGGGGGGGGGGGGGGGGGGGAGAAGGTTCCCTTCGTCTTTATCTGTTTTTTACTCCCAAAAGAAAA
>JBCNYG010000023.1:14575806-14592247 GCA_039654305.1 Porochilus rendahli | reverse complement strand
TTTTGCATTACCAGGGAAGAGGAGCGAGAGAGAAATCAGGACAAAGCTTTTGGTGAAACTTGGCTCTTCTTCGGCTGCAGACATAAAGACAGAGACTTCATCTTCAGGTGTGTGCTTTTTATACTTACACACCCACACACACACACACACACACACACACACACACACACACACACACACACCATAAGGACATAGCAACAGATCTTATTTGATTTGTAAGCAACTACACACATACACATATACACACACTCACACACACAAGACAGAGAGAACTTTTGTGTTAGCGTATTATAATAAAGTCTCTCTGTGTGTGGGTGTGTGGAGGTGTAGTTGAGGTCAGAAGTTTGCATCGCTCATGATTTTTGAACTTGAAAATGTAAAAGTATCTCAATTTTACAATTTATTTACAGAACCCAGAACTCCACAGTGGGTGTTTGTTTCAAAAGCACAATGAGCTAGAACATACAGCAAAGTCAACAGATAAATAGCTTGAGACGGAACGTTGCCAGATTTGATTCGAAGAAGGCAGCATATGACATCTGGCCCAGAACTAACAAACATGTCAAGAAATATGGAGGAGCGCCAATTCTTACAACTGAGTACAGGATTTATTTCTCTTTCAATTTCTTTCCTTCATTGCTGCTGTAAGAACTAGCAACACTAATGGGTATTTTACTGCTGCTGAAGTATCTCACTACTGGAACGGAGAAATCGTTCATTTTTATAGCAAGAAGCTTTCAGAGGGTTGTTTCTTTTTTCTCTTTCCCTAATGTAACACTAATCTCATGTCTTCTTGTACAACAGTCATGGGGTCAAGCTCTGATCATTTTAAAACCATTAGGCTTTTATTTATTAATTCATCCATGGAAATCTGCTAGGATTAGGTTTTTAGTGGCTCTTAGTAATTCTGTACGTTTCACATGTTGACCAGCTACAGCAGTGCAGTTATTATTAGACAAGAAATTCTTTTCACTTCTGCAGGCATTTCCTTGATGCTCTTGTCTCATCTGTTGGAAACTACTCAGAAAACACTTATGGGCCCTAACACCAATAAGGTTTTTTTTTTTTTTTAGTAATTGGATGCTAAGGCAGCACTAAAACAGGTCTCTTGGTCTTTTACTTAAGATCTTTGAAAGAAATTGTGGATTACGCAGAGAAGTCAAAGTCTTTTAAATCTCACTTATCCAATTTTGTGTTTGAACTGGAACTTGACATATTTGACTTAGTGTGGGATTTCCCATTACATGAGCTACCACACTGGAAGCTTTACGTACTGCTTTTAGTTGTGGCCATTTTTTGTGCCAAATTAGTAAAATTATCATTGTACAACTTAGTATCCAATCACTATTATTTAATATTGGTGTGTTGCATTGCATTTGTTGAGTAAGTGTGCCAAGTCTTTTATATTTACATTTAAAGTAATTGTGTAAGATGAATTGTGACCTGTTCAGGTTTTATCCCACCTCTTGTGCAAAGTCAGCTAGGATTGGCTTCAGCTTCCCCTTAACCCTAATGAATAAGTGGTATAGATAGTGGATGGATGATTGCATTTAATCCTATTGCCTACTGCCTATTTTAACAACTAAAATGGTGCTACTCATTCTGTCTGGCTTTCTTTTGACATCAAATTTAATGGGCAATTTTAACTGAAATGTAAAGGATTATTTTCTCAGAGAAGGGGCATTATCAATGCTACAAGCATTCAAGAAGGATAAAGTAAAAATATTCACTTGCACTTTTCATATTGCAGGGTGGCACAGCAGGTAGCATTGTCTTCTCACTGCCCTGGTTCATTCCTGAGTTTCTTAATGTTTCTGTTTCCCTCTTGCCTCCCAGAAACAGCTGGTATGTGACTCTTAATAGCACCTACACACTGGCAAATGGTCTGGATTCCCATTCAGGGTGCATTCCTGTTTCATACCTACTGTTCTCGGGACGGGCTATGGATTTAGCATAAGTTTGACCAGGAAAAGCTGCTAATTAAAAACAAATGAATAAATATCACTGGCTGAGTGATAACTAACACCCCATTGCACTTCTTGGTCCATTGCAATGTATGTTTTTGCCCTAGAAGTTTGCAAGCCACCCGCACAGTTTGTTCTCTAGGACAAAAATTCATTCACACCTATTTGGAATGTCCTAATTGCTATATTTTTGGAGGAAACCAGAGCACCCAGATGAAACCCATACAAGTACAGTGCGAACATGCAAACTATATACAGAAATGCCCTTGCCGACCTTCAGGATTGAACCAAGAACCTGCATGTTGTGAGGCGAGAGTGCTAACCACTACACAACCATGTCATGAATCTCAGTCAGCTACTACTAACCGTATTTTGGAACGTCTACAGGAGAACCGAAACACCTACTTTTCTTAGGTTTTCTTTAACACACTCGCATATGTGTATATACTTATTTTAAAATGTAAATAACAATTATATAAAAAGAAAGCTGCTAAATGACAACTGTGTCATGTTCCACTAGGAGATGCACTAGTACCATGCAGCCAGTTACAGTTGCATGCCTGTTACTTGTGTGTTTTGGTTCAGTACCATGGTTTACCATGCTCAACATGATGAGCAAGCCCCAGTATCACCAAGCTATCTCTGTTGGGCCCTTGAGCAAGGCCCTTAGCCAAAATGGCTCAGTTGTATAAATGAGATAAAAAAATTTTTAGTTGCTGTGAATAAAGGCACCTGCCAAATGCGTTAATGTAAATGTGAGTGCTGCTTATAAATGGTATGATGAAGTATTAATATCTAAACTGAATACGTTGGTCTAAAACAATCTTTAATCAAGGTACTCTTTAAATAGTTTAAAAACTATACTAAGAGATTAAAATATATAAGAACACATTATATTTATTTATATGTACATGTCCTAATTATAATTTGAAGGGGGAAAAAAAAGCATTATAATTTACTTTGATTTAAAAATTTAATATCTACACATCCCTACTTTAGCCACAGATTAAAAAGAAGACCCACATTCTTTCCCATCAGCCCACAGAAGGAAAAAGGTAACCTGCAATAATTCCTAATGGCTACAATATAAAAGAGGTCAGCTTGACCTTGAGTGCATTCCCTTGGGTTTTATAGGCTCACAATGCATAAAAAGAAGAGATTTTCAGGATTGCTGAAGTGGGTTTTCTCTGTAAACACATCCAACAATCTGGACCAGATAAAATCTAGCCTCACTAATGCATACATGAGCGGTTAAAAAAGGGGGGGGGTTGGATTTTTTTTTGTAATTTTAATAATTTGTTACAAAATTTCCAAACGTATTCCAGTATTTAAAAATGTTAATCTGCCAGTTGCTAGGTCATTGTCTGAGTAGTAAATTTGATTATTTGATTGGTAGGGATGAGATTCACCAGGGATTGGCCAATATGAAAAATTCACAATTTGTCTTGAAGAAGAAGGTACTGCACAAGCTTCTGGGGACAGTGTTATGATCAAGGGTTGTTTTAATTGACCAGGTTGAGGCTCAGCAACATTATGTGTCAAAACATTGAAGTCAGCTGACTATATGAATATACTCAATAACTGGGTAATCTCATCTCTGTGAAAATTTGAAGCAAATCTGGGTGGAAGTCACTGTTGGGATGTTGTATAAAGTTGTGGACGCAATGCTTTAGGAAATGCGCACTATAATCAAAGTCAAAGAGGTCCAATAAAGTTTGAGTGTGACTTGTTTTCCCAAGGCAGTGTTTAGACTTCCCAAATTGGGACTGCGTTATTTGTAGGATTTAACAAACATTGCACAGGATTGTGAAGGTAGGATTGTGACTTGGAGTAATACTGGTTATAATTATCAGCCATATTCCTACATATTTATATGTAACTTGGAAGTTCACGGGTATAGAAAAGATTCATTACCTTCAAAATTGGTTGGATTAAGTCATTCCACAAATTTCCAGTAGAATTAAAATCTGGGCTCAGATTAGGCCGCTCAATGACATTTACATTTTTTCTCCTTTAGTCACTGTGGGGTCAACTTTGGGTCATTATCAGCTTGGAAGTGTAACTCTTTTCCCAGTAACAGCTTTCTGGCAGCTAGTTTTCCAAGAGAACTTCATGGTATTTCTAATTTAACCCGCTGTCTTGAAATTGTTCCAGTCCCTGCTGCAGGGAAGCACCTCCACAACAGGCTGCTACCACCCCCATGCTTTAGTGTAAGTACTGTGTTCTTTGGATGGTAAGCTGTATTGGCTTTCCTCTCAGTATGCAGTTTGGCATTAAGGCCCAGTAGTTCGATTTTGGTCTGAGCTGACCATAACACCTTTTTTCATTTGACAATGCTCAGTCGAGTTCTTACAGCCTTCCCACGCAAGCCACGTTTGTAGTGCATTAGTGATATGTTACATGCACATAATGACCACTATTTACCAAAATTCCTGTAGCTGCTTCAAGGTTGCCATTGACCTCTTTGTGGCCCCTCTTACCAGTTTCATCCTCATTTTTCCCCATACATTCATCATTGAAGGGATGGCCTGGTCTGGGAAAGGTTGTCATAACAAACATTATTATGGGCTTTTCTGTGCTCCTTGGGATTGAGAAAGCCTTTGAGTTTGTTTTTGCGTCTTCCAGGAGTTTTTTTTACCTTTTCTTGCCACCCACAGTTAATTGTTTGCTTTCAGTTACACTTCCCACTACTGGAATTCTGTAGGAATGGCTGCTTTTATGAACTAATCAAAGTGATTTCATTGATCACAGGTGGAAACTGTTTAGCTTGGTGTGCAATGGAAAAGGTGATCAGTTATACATTATTACAAGATCATGTAAGATTAAGTTTACAAGAGTGAATAAGGGTGATCCTTTAGCCAACTCAGTTATTCAGGTTTTTATTTTTATATATTTACAGTTTACAGGGTACAGCCGGTGGCATAGCGGTTAGGGTGCCGGGCTCACGATCGAGAGATCATGGGTTCGAATCCCTGTTGGACCCCCACCGTGCTAAGACCCCTGGGCAAGGCCCTAACCACAAGTGTGCCTCTGTCCACCCAGCAGTATAAATGGGTACTAGTAAAAAATATTGGGAAGGTAACTTGCGATGGACTAGCGTCCCATCCAGGAGGAGTTGAACTCCTAGTTGCTTCATGCTACAGAAACCTGGGATAAGCACCGGCTCTGATGAGCCATTAGCTCGGGTGTAAAACCCCAACAGACTTACCTTTAGAGGCATATTTAATTTGGCTGTTATAAGTTGCATCGAGTAAATACTGCAAAAATATTTTTTGTGTCCTTATTTCAGGCCCCAAAGAAATCAAATGTGAATATTTTGAAGGGAATTGATTCTTTTCTATACCCATTGTATGTATGCTGACACTAAAATCTCTGAGGACAGTGTGTGCCTGTTTTTTTTTTTTTTTAAAGACAATGGTATTTGAAAAACTTTTTTTCTGTGACTCATGTGCATTAGTATTTTCTGCAGAACATAAAACAGATCACTGGGTTCTGGTAAGCACCAACCAACTGATAGAAAACGAGCCACTGAGTGTAAAAAAAGATAGAAACTGGAGCCCGACCTTCTTTTCTCTGTCCATTGAATAAGTGTGTGCTAGCAAATGGGTCTGAACTAATGCATCATCTGAAGGATACATGGCATAAACACTTGCAGCGAACTGAATTGAAAATTGTAGTTTGACAGAGGTCAGGGTCTTTCTTAATTACTTTCTTAATAACTGTCATGTTGTACTAAACACTGAGCTGACATTAAGTATAACATTCAATAATTCCGATTTCAAAAATACTCTCCTTAAGAAGGAAAATAAAGCATTACGATGCATGATTGACGATGAATTCATGACATACAAATATGTATTTCTACCCCTTGTTTGTAGGGAGGAGTTGGAGAGGTTTGTGGAGAACGGGACCCTAAGCCATTTGGAAGTATGTTTTTCTCAAGCTGAGGTGGACAGTAATGGTTTAGAGCCCAAACCCAAATATGTCCAGCATAAACTACTCCTTCAAGCTGAACACGTCGCCCGAATTCTGCTAAGAGAAAACGGTTGTCTCTACGTCTGTGGGTGAGTTGATACAATTTTTAATTGATTTGTGAATCCATGCTTAATATTAGTTGTGTTTAGTTTTCATGTTGTCTAGTGCAGGCATGTGTTATGGAAAGAAAAAATCATTTGGGAGTGTGCTTTTATAGAAATATAATCAACACAGGAAAGAATATAATCAAAAATGAAGGAACATTTTACCACCTGAAATTCAAACTTATGAATTAAAAATGGGAAGGAATTGATTTTGGAGTCAGTGTGGCAGTACATGTATTGCTGCACAAAAGAATTGAGACACCAAGTCGATTTCTCAACATTTTTAGTGATAAGGCTTTTATTCTTGCCTGTGTGTGTGTGTGTTTTAATGAATGACACTTAATTTACCATTTTATCAATTAATAGTTGTGGAATGTCCATGAAACAAGATTACATAGAACAGCTATAAACTTCCATTTCCTCTCACTTTATCTTTTGTGATGTTAATAAGCATAAAACCACCATCACAGTTAATGTCACTGACAAACTGGGGAAAAAACCCCTGTCCTACAAACTTCCCATTGGCAGAAAATGTACTGACAGGTAAATAAATACATTGGTAAATAAAAACATGAATTACCATCAATTATTTTTCTTTTTTTATCTTATATTTTTTTACAAGATTATTATTCTCAGATTATTTAGATTATGTGAACCATACCTTTGTTGAACGGAATGAACGGTTATTGTTAAAGCGATAATAAATGAGCATTCCAATGTAAACCTGTGGTTTGCCCCATATCTGGCACTACTGGGAGATTTCTTCTAGAAAATGAATCAGCACCATTTGACCAATCAGAATTCAACATACATTGTTGTGACAATAATACTAATACAATATTCAACATGCACAATATTGTTAATGTTATAATAGCCAATAAAAACAGAGTTACTAATTAGGCAGCATGTTGGGGAGTATTTTGTGCACCAGAGTTGCAGTCTGTCCTATAAAGACAGATGTCTTGCTTGTTTTGATGGATTTGAGGAAGCATTGGTTATGTCTTTTTTGGGAAAAGTGCGAGAAAGATTAAAAACATGGTAAACAGAACTGGTGCGCACACTTGTTGCTTGCTTACTTAAGAACAGTATATATGGAAAGATATATAGAAAAGCTATCATGGGAGCCTGCGTAGTATACAAGAATAAAGAGTACAGTAAAATATATAAAAATAAGAGTACAGTAAAATGTATTAACTATATTAAACTTATGTATTTTGATATTTGCATTTTTTAAAACAGAGACGCTAAGAACATGGCAAAAGATGTGAATGAAACTCTGATGGAAATCATAGGGAAGGAGCTTCAGCTGGATAAACTGGGGTCTATGAAGATCATAGCCAAACTGCGAGAGGAGAAACAATACCTGCAGGATATCTGGAGCTAAAAAGAGAAATTCACAAGGTGCTGAGTTTGATGAATTGCACTGGATTTGGTTATGGTAGATATTTTAATTATATTTTCATTAAGACTATATTAAGCTTTCAAAGGAGTTTATCTGCCTTATCGCAATAACCACCGCAGTGCCAGTATACAATTTTACAATCATGGAAACTACATAACTTTCTAGCATGGTTTAGGATGTTGTCATTGATATTGTAAGTTAAAAATAGTACCCAAGACATACAATGCAGTATTCATACAATATCGTCGGTTCACAGAATGCTGTCCAAAAAAAAAAGTGGACACTAGTGCTTTGAAGCGTATAGGGTAAATATTAAATTATCAAACTCTGATGCATACCAGAGAAATCAGTTTGTGCCTTTTAATGCATTTTAATGACTGACAGTGAGGTCTTATTTGGACTGTATAAGTTATAAAATGTAGCATATGGGGATGTAATGAATCAGATATTGACAGATGTGTAGAACAGCTGGGACCGTGGGGGTGTCAGTTTTTTTTCCCCCTTAATTCCAGAATTTGTTTTAGACAAATTCATAGTTCAAATTCAGCTTTGGTTTCTTTTTCCACACAGTCTATTTTAAAACATTTCTATGCTGCTGTGATTTGTTTATCCATTAAAAAAGTTATTTTCTCACTTCTGATAAATACTGTACATGACTAAAGTGACAGCTGTCTTTTTGCACAGAGAATAAAGTCGTGAAATAAGACAGAACTGTTGTGTATATTAAATATTCGACCTCAGTGTTCACACATTTTGTGTAGAAGCTTCATGTTTATGCTTATTAAATAAAATACATTTAAAAAATCCCTCTTCTTTTTTTTCCACCACTAAAAATGGCATAATTTTTATTCTGTCAAATGACCGGCTTAGAAGCCCTTCACGTAATTACCTCCGCCAATGAGATTATGTTTTATCCTCGGTGTGTGTGTTTGTTCCTTTGTTTGTTTGTATTTTTTTTTTTTTTTGCTTATCCATATTTTAGCTGGTGTTCTTGTCACAAATTCCTTGATTTGAAACGGTGACTTCACTTTCTGCTGAGTTAATATAAACCATTTTTTGGTTCATCAGTGTGGAAATTGAACTTTATATTAAAAATGTATGTTTGACCTGAGCACAGAAAAGAATCCCAGCCAGTAAGGAAAGTTAAAAATGTCTTACCTGCTTTTAAAAGGGATGCACCAAAGTTTTAGCTACTTACAAATTGGACCAAAGCACTTTAGGTCAGTTTTTCCACATTTCAGCTTCTTTTAATGATGTGAAAATAATTAACACATTTGTTTTTTGGTGCTGAGGCACTTAAGTGCATATGCTTACAACATTTTCAAGAGCAGCAGCAAGTCAACAGTAAAAATATGTGGAAACATTCTCCGTTTTTATGAAGGACATTAGACCTGTCGTTTGTAATAGAACTTTAAAAATGTATACACGGTTTAGTTCCATAATTGAAATGTTAATTTTTGTTGCAGGCTTCCCTCAAACATAATTCGGGGTCCCCTTGACAGAACAGTTATTGCATGTGTAAGAGTTAAGGTGAGCGTGCTATAAACCCCTGATCCAGCATGGACACTTCAAAATAATGACTTGGTTCCACAGCTCAGCATGTCACAAGGCTAATGAGAGTTATTAATCATGGCTGAACCAGCAGCTCAACCCAAGGTTACAGAGTTGATGAACCCATGTCCGTCATGTCCAGTGAAGTATAATGGCATTATGAAGATGAATAAAGTTCTGCTGAATCCAGAGTTTGTGCAGCAAACTGATTGGTTTGGCTTAAAAAATTTTTTATACGGTTAAGCAAGCAAAAAACAATATAGTTTACGAAATTATTTACAAATAAAAAGAAAGGCATTTGCATAAGTATCCAACCCCACTGCTGTGAAACTCCTAAATTCTTTTTTTGCAATACTGTATTAATCTCGCAAGGGAAATTATTGCCTCGGCATTTAACCCATCCAAAGTGAGCGCACACACACACGCACACACTCAGAGCAGTAGGATACCACACAATGGGGCACCCAGAAAGCAGTGGGGGTTAGGACTTGCTCAATGGCACTTCAGCCATGAAGGTGGAGGAATTTGTCCTACTGGTTGGGGAATCGAACCGGTGACCTTTCAGTCCCAAAGCCACTTCTCTAACCATTCATGTAAAGAAACCAGGGTGTGTTAAAGATTACACTTACACAAATAGAATTGTAAAGTTTTTCTAAAAGGCATGTTTGGTGTACACAATACTTTATCACATTGAGTACCCCACCTGCAATAAAAGATGGTAGTGTTAGCATCATGTTGCTGGTTTTCATGTTTTCCACCAGCATGGACAGGCTGACAGTTCTGGGATGGAAAGACACTGTGCTGATGTTTTGATATTGTGTTATCCAAGATGAATAATCTCTAGAAATTCATGTTTACATTTTAAGATTTACAGATATTGCTCCTTTGCTGTTTTGTCCCTTTTCTCTTTTTTTTAGTTATAAATGTTGAAGCTGCTCTTGACTGTACATTTCAAGATACAGTATATTGAAAATGTAGCCCTCTTTGGGATTTATACAACATTTCATTCATGTAACCACTCTGATCTTCTATTTGAGCTGATGACAACAAAATCATTACCAATATTTTTCAAGGCCAATTTTTCTGGCCCTCTAAGGGGCATGTTTATGTGCGCTGTTTGCATCACTGCCAAAAACTGAGCGTTCATTTCAGTTCAGAACGACGCTGCTCACAGCTGCAAAGGCACCAGAATGAGTCTGCTAATGGATGCCCTGCATTAAGGATAAATTAAGTTCCAAATTACACTGTCTTAATTAAAAAGGTTCAAGGTGCTTTCAGAGCCACGGTGCAAGGACTCAAAAGGGTAATCTGAATAAATCAGAGGCTACAAGCTTGCAGCAGGGCGCTTGCTGGAATGATAGATTCTCCTGCACAAGATGGCTTAAATGAAGCAGAAAGATGTATGCAGAAAGTAATGAGTGTCATTAGATAAGACTCCTAGCTAGCCTGTTCCTTTGACTCTATCCCACTTTTTTAAAACTGGACTCTCTTTATACCAATAACAGTAGCTTCTATTTGTAAAAAAAATAAAAATGATGTGCCATTCCATGACAATCGCTCTAGGATGGCATGTTGAGTCATCAAGGTAGGCAAATGCTGAATACTGTAATTTAAAAACGTCTTTTCCTGACTTCAATTGGACGGATTCACTCTAATACATGATTGATTACAGACCTGATTTTCATTAATATCCTGCAACGGAACAGCGCATCTTTAAGTATAGCCTATATATGCTTTATCAGCAGTGTGTAAATGCTGAATGCTAAAGGAAATTCGGTGAAATAAAACCTATTTTAGAACTTAAATGATCAACTCATAATATGTGAGACAAAATGTGCATGAAAATGTGTCTACACAGTAAATAGACTGGGTAAAGTTGATGTTATACACTGCCCAGTCAAAATAAAAAAGTCTCATAGTATAATATTTTGTTGGGCCGCCTTTAGCATTGATTACAGCGTATAATCGCCATGGCATTGTTGTTTCATTTAATTTTCCAAATCGAGGCACAGCGACATTATGTGGCAATAAACTGAAGGCAGCTGATGACCTGAATGACCAGGCTACCACATTACTGGACTTTGTCTTCCCTGATGTTACAGATATAAAATTGGGGCTCATATAGTGAAAGGGTGGTTCAGGGAGCATGAGGAATCACTTTGATGTATAAACCGGCACCACAGGGTCTTGCCTTAACTTTTGGAATGCAAGTGTTGGGGATGTACTGGAGAAGACTGCATGGGATGGTTAAATTTTCCTATAAATTAAAGATGTCAGTAAAAAACCAACCCAGCTCTGGATGGAAATAAATGTTGTGATGCTGCTTTAATGTGTCAAAACAAATCCATGATGATTATGTTCTGTAATCAAGGCAAAATTTGTCCAACGACATATTAGAGGACTTGACTTTTTTGTCTGGGTAGTGTATCTTTTTACCATAACTAGCTGCATCGACAAATTAGCAGGTGGCCCATCAGAAAGTACACTGTCCAAAAAAATTAAAATCGCCCTCTTAAACCCAGCACAAAGGCATGCCAAAGGCGATGCATGTTTTTGCTCTTTTGAGGCTGATGCATTTGTCCCAATTGCCCTATTTATACCCAAAACACACCATTTATTAATTAAGAAACTTGGTAATTGGTGCAAGTAAACTAGCAAAAGTGGATTTGGACATGCCTTTAATGCACGAAGGCCATGTCCCTCATAGAGTAGAGCATTACACTTGAGGATGGTTGTTTACCAAATAGCTACTGATGAAAGATAAAATCTTTAACTTTATACATTTACAATTATGGCATTTGGTGGATGACCTCATCCAGGACAATTTACAGAAGTGCTTTGTAATATTTATCAGAAAAACATCCTCAGTCCAGTTCACTAGGTCAGTGCCAACTGTTAAAATCAGTCTGAGCCTTCTCTCCTACACCCTGGCTTAAACTTTTCCTGGGAGGCTGAGCAGTGTGATCCCTGATAGTTCAAGCACACTTTCCTTCCCCCCCCCCCTTTTAAAAACGGACCACCACCACAGCCTGCCACGCCACTGGTGTTGTCCTGGACTTCTACACATTTCCTTTTCCTGGGCGAGATTGTCCTGCTCCACTGAAGTCTTTGAATCCCCCGAGAACTTAGCTTCCAGGATCATGTGGATACTCAAACCTCTCCACCATGTTAAATTGACAGTTTGTCGGAGGGAACAAATACGCACACGTGTCGCTCAAAAATGCTCAATTGGTTCAAAAATCAATGGTGGTTACTTACATGTTGCTTACAAGGTTTGAAGTGTTTCATGCAGGTAAACAGTGGATGTTGGGTGCACAGTCAAAGTCACTTGATGTTGAAAATTGTGATCAAAATTTGAAGTTTGCTGGGTTTTCTAAAAATTTACCTCTACTAACTATGGTTTTAGTATATACTTGCCAATTTTTTTGCTTAAAACATCTTTAATGAGTAAAAAAACGTCTTAAAACATCTATGAGTAAAATGCAGCTGTGAAGCATATTTAAGTTGAAGGGTGGGAATTAATACATTCATTCATTTTGCTGAACTGCTTAATTCTTACTTGGGTCGCAGGGAGGTTGGAGCCTATCTCAGCTGACACTGGGCGAAGTATACCCTGAACACCTTGCCAGTCTATTGCAGAGCAACACACAGACAACCATTCACACTCAAACCTAGGGGCAATTTGGAACTACCAATTGGTCTATTGTGAGTATCTGGAAGAAACATGCAAGCACACAAACATGCAAACTCAACACAGAAACTCCCTCATTGAGCCCGGGACTCTAACCAAAAAACGTCTTGCTGTGAGGCTGATGTGTTGACCACTTTGCCACCATGCAGCCGACCTTAATCACGCTGCCATATTAAATTGCTTATTAATCTAGGTTAAAGGGTCATCTTCCCGCCAGCTAAGCTGAGGTGAGAACATATTAAGTAGAGTTGAATTGTCAAGTAAATATTACTGAGCAAGACTATGTTACATGATTTCTATTATTTGATGCCATAGAATAAGAGCTGAAAATACTTTTTCGGTACTGCTCTATATGAGGAAACATTGCTTAGACACCACTGACGGCAATACTTTTTTTAAATTTACAGATACCCAGCTGTTATATGTGCAGTGAATGAGCAGAAACGTCATGATGGTCTTAATTCATAATGTGTAGGAGGCACTTGTCAAACATATTGCCTAATGAGGGACGCTTTTTATTTTGCAAACAAGCTAAAGTATACTCTAAGCATTCTAGCAAAGCCCAGCTCAATTATTCTGACTTGGCGGACAAGACAACAGTCTCGGGTGTACCCAAGTGCTCCTAATTACTAAAAAGCCTTTAGTATGGAACTAATTGATTTAATGAGAACTGAGGTAATGGTGCTGCAGAAAGTTTGCTTGCTCTAAATATCTACGAAATACAGATGGGTGTGGAGGTACTGTACTGTAGTGCTTTATGTTTCGAACAGCATTAAGATGGCCGCTGCAAACCTGACATCAGCAAGCTGTCAGATTATCTCATCGATCTTCATCATCGCTGCACCATTTTAGAAGACAGAGTAAAAATACAGCACGTCAAGAAAGCTTTATATGACAAGTTTTAGAATGACGCATGCACAGATTTCACACTTGCAAACTAACACCACACTACTCCGTTTCAGCACACAATTGCCAATTAAAATATTGGCAGTGTTACCAATAGTGGTGCTATTTAAGTTATTTTTAATTGCATTTAAAATGTAGTTAATGCTGGCGTGGTGGTTAGCACATACGCCTTGCAACAAGAAGGCCCTGGGTTCAATTCCCACACTCAGGAGTTTCTGTGTGGAGTTTGCATGTTCTCCCAGTGCTTGCGTGGGTTTCCTCCGGGTACTCCCAATCCCCCCCCCCCCCAGTCCAAAGACATGCACATTAGGCTTATTGGCTGTTCCAAACTGCCCCAGGTGTGAATGTGAATGGTTGTGTGTGTCATGCTGTTCAGCATGTACCCGGCCTTTGCCCAGTGTCGACTGAGAGAGGCATCAGCCTCCCCGTGCTCCTAATAGGGAATAAGCAATAATAGCAAGTGCTGAGTGAGTAAAATTAGTCAGCTCAATTTCTTTTTTCCCCAGGAATATATATGGCAGGGACAAAAAATGGAAAAAAAAAAATGAACAAAACATGTGAAAACACATCACATTTATTTGTTAAGGATAAGGGTGTTAAGCTCTGCAGGTGGGTGTACAAGCTTGGTAGTACAATTGACATGTGATATCACCAGGTCATTCAGTAGGTGAGGTTGTCACAAAGTGTGTAGGTCATGTGACACACTGGTGAGACATGGTGTCAAAGAGACAAAGGGACACTGCCTGGCCCCTTGATGCAGCACCGCTATGTGTTCTGTCCATTACATGGTACCAGCTGTAGCATTTGCAGGAAAAGTGTAAATGTACTGGCTAATAAAATTGCTTATATTTTTATACATTAGTTCTGGCCCAAAATTTGATTGGTTGAGCAATGTTCTAGAAGTGGCTGTAGTGGGAAGAAATCAGAGCACCCTCAGGAAACTAAAGCAAGGAAATTCAGGTAGGCATGGGGAACACATGTAAACTCAACTCGAGGCTACTTACAGTAAGGTAACTTTAATTCTTGACGTGCTCATCACTGCAACAATGCTGCCTGCCATATACTTATTTAATATGCAAAGGCATTAATGAATATTCACTATTTTATAACATAGCTCAATTGTACTTAGACTAAACCATTTTCTCGGTTTCTCTCCATAAAGCCCAAACTATAATGAACTGAACTGAAACACAATCTCAGTGAGCAGTGCTGCCATTGTCTCAGTCCTCATTAGCCAGAGACAAAATAGCACGCAAATGGTTTAGTGTTTAAATATACTCAACGTTGCATTCGAATTGGCCCGGATTTATGATCTCCTGCGCTCTGACAACCATAATGGCTTATGTATATCAATGATTAATTGGATTTAGTGAAGAGCCAGGGTAAATGAGCTGAGTAAAGGAGAATGTATGAATAAATGAAGGATGATAAATGTAGAAGTGTGTTTATGTTTTTTTAACACCTGCTTATCAAAAACCAACATTAGTCTCGAAACCGACAATATCTGTCCTGAGAAATGGTGAAAGTAGAACTGATTAATACATCAAAGCTTGTTTTTTTAGTATTGTTATGAAGACAATAGCAATTGTAGAACCATTTATAGGGACTTTTAAACAGTGAGATTGAAAAGAATGCATATGTCAGTCAGCCTGGTGTTTCTGTAAGAAAACAGTATGAAGTGTGAGATAATTTCTGATGTTCCATGTTTAATTTGCAGCATAGGACCATATTGTTGGAGAATGTATAAAAAAAACCTCTATTATCAAATTCAATATATTCATACATCCTGAGCAGCTGAGGAGGATTTGTGCACTTAAGGTAAAGTTTAGCCCTCAAAAATACCACACTACTAGACTATCATTAGACTATCATTCCAAATCGCGATAATGTAACACCCCCCCCCACACACACACACACAAAAAGGGGAGCCATATAAAGTATAAATAAAAAATGAATGCAATGATTTGCAAAACTCATAACATTTCACTGTTTCATGAAAAATATTTGCTCATTTTGAATTTGATGGTAGCAATATGTCTTAAAAAAGTTGGGACAGCGCAGCAAAAAGCTGGAAAGGTAAGTGGTATTAAACAGAGCAGCTAAAAAAATTTTTTTTTCAACATATGGTATAAAAAGTGCATTTTAGAGAGGCAGAGATTTACTCATTTGGAAAAAAAACTGCATTTACAAATTGTGGAGCAATTTCAGAATAATGTTCCTCTATTTCAAATTGCAAAGCCATTGAATATCTTATTATTTATAGTGCATAATATTTTTTAAAGATTCCAGAAAACTGGAAGAAACTCTTTACATTTAAATTAATGTTGGATGCTCATGATATTCATTCATACATGATACAGGCATGATTCTGTCATGGAAATTACTGCATGGGCTCAGGAATACTGACTTTGTACACGGTCCAGACCAGCCACATGTGGGATAAGATCTTTCAAAAAATCTGAGGCAAAGAGGAAAACTGTTCTGTGGGCAGACTAATCAAAATCAGATTTTTAAAAAAACATTGATAGTGTCCTATGGACTAAATAGGAGAGGAACCACCTATTTTGTTATTCTTGTTCTGTACCAAAGCCTGCATCCCTGATGGTATGGGAGTGCATTAGTGCCTATGGAATTGGCAGCTTGCACATCTTAAAAGTCACCATCAATGCTGAATGGTAAGACAGGTTTGAGAGCAGCGTATTCTCCCATCTAGATGATATCTTTTTCAAGGAATGCCTATCAGATTTCAAGAAGACAGTGCTAAAACCACATACACCACCTATTATATACACACATATACATACACATATATACATACATACTATATATACACACATACATTATATAT
>JBCNYG010000023.1:14539238-14564238 GCA_039654305.1 Porochilus rendahli | reverse complement strand
TATTTTGATTAAGCATGAATCTTCCTATTATGTTTATTTGTGCTCATGAATTTTTGAACACACCATCTGTCATGCAAGCTTTGTGTATTAGGAACTTTAAAATACAAATACAGCTAAATACAAACTTTTGTTTGCCAGTTTTAATACAGTTTTGGTTTTATATTTAATTTTTGTTACTATTTATTTATTTGATTGTTTATGATTTTTTTTATACATACATACGATAGATAGACTTGAGAAATGATGTTTGATGATTCCTCCGCCATGTCCCATGTCGATACTTAGCTTGGAATTTCCACTATTTAATAATTTCATGTAAAGGTACATGATGAACACATGAAACAAACAAACTAAAAACAATTGAAATATATTTTTACACCCCTTCAGTGCAACAAACATTTTATTAGCTGTGCATTCTCACACAACCATTTCTTATGGAGCCATATTGCAAGATTTCTTGATTTCAGCACTACAGATTTAAATATTTTTTTCACATTTACTTGAATGTGTCTCTCATTTTGAAAGATGATAAATGAATAACACAATAAACTGAATAAATAATCTGTGTTCAGAGGCTAGTTTAAGCACTGTAAACTATGTCTGAGCAGAGTATACATGCATTTCAACAACAGAATGCATTTCAGAATTGGAGACTCGGAATCTCAGCGATTTGACTTTGATGGTCATAAGTGTTAGAAGGGCCGGTTGAGTAACTCCAAAACACAGAATGCTACAAAGACAGAAAACCTCAAGTGATCAGTAGTTCTGCGTCCAGAAATGACTGGCTTGTGAGAGAGGTCAGAGGGGAATGGCCAAACAGGATCAGGCTGACAGGAAAACTACGGGAACTCAAGTAACAGCTAATTACAACCACAGTGAGTGGAAAAGCATCAGAGAATGCACAACACATTAAACCTTGAGGTGGATAGGCTACAACAGCAGAAGACCACACTGGATCCCACTTCTATCAGCCAAGAACAGGAGGCTATAACGGGCCCAGGTTCACTAAACCCGGGCAGCTGAAGATGGGAAACATGCCACCTGGTCTGATGAATCTTGATTTCTGCTGTGAGATGCAGATGGTAGGTTCAGAATTTGGCATCAAAAGCTTGAATCCATGAACCCAACCTGCCTTGTGTCAACAGTTCACAATATCTCCAAAGGATTCTTTCCAAAGCCTTGTGAAATCTATTTCACAAAAATCCAAGACTGTATTGAAAGCAATGAGGGTCCTACTTAACATTAATAGCGTGTTAATAGTATTACTCAGTAGTAGAGTGTTCCTAATAAAAGTGTATTTTGAAATATTAATAAAATGTATTGTGTACATTCACGAACAATTTTCACTTTTTAAAAGGCAATAGCAAATATTCAGCTATTTTGTCTCAATGTCTTATCTTCTGAAGTATCTTAATGTCCCTTCATATTAATGATGTAGCACAAATGATGTGGTGGAGGTCAATAAAGACTAGTTAAAATGATCATAATGCAGTCTTTACAAGATTTTTGAGCCATATTGATCATCAAATGAGTTCCAGATTGCAGGATGGTAATAGTCATCACACTATATGATGCATAAAACAGTCTGACAAACATATGAATCACGACGAAGCAAAAACACCAAACTGCAGTCAGGAAAGCCGTTGAAATTTACAGTGCACTTCAATCACGCACAGACTAAGGGCTGCACATTACACTGCTGTTAAGTGAACATTACACAAGAGAAAAGACCATTAATATGTAATCACATCCAGAGAAAGACTTTGAGTCTGTAAAACATCGGCAAATCAACATAATGGCCCTTTATCATCAAAGCTGCACAGAAAGAATCACAGATTTAAGATTGTGGAATGGTGCACAAACACATTTATGTCTCTATCTCATAGGTTCAAGTGTGGTGTGACATCAAAACCAATACTGATTTTAGTGCCAGTGATGAATAAGTAAATAAAAATGAAGAAAAACATTAAATGAGGGCAAGACATTGGCGCTTGTGTGCTGCAAATAATGATTTCATTCTTACATATTTTATTAAATGCCCTAAAAGCTACAAAAGAAATGTAAACTTAAAACAGAATAAAACCTATAACAGAGTGGCAGAACATTCAAGTCCTTCTTAACTTCACTTGCAACCGTTTAAAGATTCATTAATTCATTCATTCATCTAGTAATCCTACATGAATGAATGAATCTATAAACGGTTCAAGTGAAGTTAAGAAGGACTTGAATGTTCTGCCACTCTGTTACAGATTTCATACCATTAACCATTTAGAATCCGTGCGAAAGTATGAACCATGTGAGATGTGTTCATCAGTCTATCACAGGGCCAAAACACAGACAACTGTTCACGCTCACACCTAGGGGCAAGTTTGAACAGCCAATTAACCTAAGTATTAACTCTAACTATGGTAGGAAACTGGAGTACCCAGAGGAAACCAATGCAAGCATACGGAGAATATGCAAATTCCATATGGAAACGCCCTCACTGAGCCCAGGACTCATGCTTGGAATTTATGTTAATTACTATCTCTAACACACTTATTTGCTAAACTTCTTAATCCTCTACTATTGTTGCACGGAGGCTATGCCTATCTCAGCCGTTACTGGGCGAGGGTGGGGTACACCCTGAACAGCTCGCTAGACCATTGCAGGACAACACACACAAAACCATTTACTTTCACATCCACACCTTCAGCAATTTGGAACAGTCAATTAACCTAATGTGCATGTCTTTGGACTGTGGGAGGAAACCAGAGTACCCAGAGAAAACTCACAAGCTCGAGGAGAACATGCCAACTCCAACAAATGCCCAAGCCCAGGAATCAAACCCAGGACCTTCTAGTTGCGAGGCGGATGTGGTAAACCCCACTCCACCGCACTGCCCTAGCATTAAAATAACACTTAAATCAAATTTTTTCTGCTATTGAATGAAGAGCTACTGAAATAGCCTGTGGCATTTTTTTTGGTTGATATAACATTATGTAATACCATTTAAATCATACAGTATGCAAGAATCTTTTATTAAACACAGATTTGTAAAAAAGCCAAGGTGTCTCTTGGCTGGTCCAGGAATGCCTTGGCGTCCACCTGGAAGAATGACGTCTGGACCTCACTGCTTTGGCTGCTGCCCCGATGTCCCGACCCATGAACAAGTGGAGATGAATGATGAATGAATAAGATTTGTAATTAGTCATTTTAAGGTTCTGCATCTGCTGCATGTAAAATTATATTTACATGATGTTCATTTCTATTTTCATTATTATACTAAAATGAAGTGTTGATTTTCATTAAAAATATTTAAGTATTTTCGTGGTAATGTTGAAACAGTAAGCACTTCGAACACAGTGAACAGATATGCCAAAGATTAAAGTGCAGAAGAAGAAAACTGTCCGTGGAATTTGCATACTCTCATTTTACAATCAGATTTGACTGTATGCAGCTTTAATGAATAAGACCCAGTGTATATATTTAGGGATAACCTCAGCTCCCACTAAAGTAAGAATGAAGTTAGAAAATTGACCTTGGCTTTATTGTGCACAACACTAAAATAAATGATCTCCCAAAGGTATTATTGCTGAAGAAAAATAGCCCTTCTGATATAATGTCAACTTTATTTTATGCAGGATGGGCCTTCAAACAGACTGTACACTGTATTAATGTGGGGCACATGCAGGCTGCCAGAGACCTTGAGCAACCTTCTTTCAAATTATTGTTCTTTTGTAAAAAAAAAAAAAAAAAAAAAAGCAAGAACGTGCAAGATTATAAATTTGCATTCTTCACTAGAGTGCAAGACTCTAAATGGTTAAGGTTAAGGAAAAGGATGGAAATTTAATAATTAACAATTATTCGCTGAAAGTAGAGAGATATGCTGCAAATAGTAACATTCAGCAACATCCACTGAGCTTAAAGCAATTCATTGTTTTAGTATATACTACATTGGAACATAAGCAAAGAAGAGCAATTAGAGAGTGCATACCTCCACCAAGGAATAATGACTGGTGACCAACACACACGTTCACTGACCTTTCACATGTTACGGGTACTCGGACACACACATGTTCTGTCTAACTTGAAGACAAAGTTTAACTTCTAATTATCTAATTCCTGTAAAGTTTCTGTCTATGTAAATGTAATGACTATCGAAATATTAATTTACTTTAGTATAATTTCTGTAAGCTCTCATATAGCTAGTAATAATTACATGAACAATATATAGCTCACGCGAAAGGTAATAACATGTACTAGAACTGAACGCGCACTCATGGACTGCCGACAGACAAACACACACAATTTCCCTCCACACCACCTTCCGGATTGCTCATGGATAACAGAATACGATTTCAGCATTCTGTTAATATGTACTAATATTTACTTATTTATGTAGGGATTTTTAATTTTGAAATCAACAGTAAACGGAAGAATTAATTCAAATATTTATAATAAAGGACATTGAGGCAAGAGACGAAATACACCAGGGCTTTGTTACGGGGCTTAATTATAGGGACGGGAATCACAATTGACCATTATAAACATAATGTAATGTTTGGTCACACAAATCCAAAAGGTTTAAATCCAAATATCAGTGAAGCAATAACAAGCTATAGATAGAACTATGACCTAATGTATCCTGTCATTGAAACCTTCATAGAAAGCTATCAGCTTTAACCTCAATCAGGTGAAAAGCATCACTGTGCATTGAACCCAGCCTAATGCATTACTGGCCTCCCTTTAATTATTATTATTAAAGATAAACTATATTGAGTGATGCAGGACACTCAGACAAAAGAGTAAAGAGGGGCGTTGTTAACTTTTATTACAATTGGAGCACTATAATCCAATGGCGGCTCACTTGGGACAGGATGAATTGCACACAGTTTTCCCTTGTTACCAGTCACCTTGCCTCGCTCCGCTATACATTCACAAACTGATACCAAGCCACACCCTTAATTACATAACCATTGTTACATTTGAGAATTGGCGTATTTTTAAAAGTGTCAGTTACTTTACTAGCTAACAGCTCAAGAGTGGTCAGTGAGAAGCATGGTGAAAATATGAAAGCATGTGCTAGATTGTCAATTTTATGAAGGTTTAGCATATCTACCTACCAAGAAGGTTTTGTTTTTATTGCCCTGGGATTATTTGTTTGTCTGTCTGTGTTTTACTAGCTTCCTGTCTACAGCTTTTGACAGATCAATCTGACATTTTTATGATGGGATCACCCGAGAATGTTTATTCTTTGTTTAAATGTTTGTTTTTTCAGAAGATTATATCTCTGCACAATTTCATCAGATCAGGACGAAACTTGTGCTTAAGTTCCCTATAGCTGAGGGTTCAGTTCAGGAATTAAAGAAATTCTTTTGGATCACAGGGATACTTTTTGGATGTAAGATGGAGTTTAGATGCAAGATGTCGAACTGTGTTAGAAACATCTAACCACATTGATTTTTTATTAATAGTGTGAGATACTGTATGTGATGATTTTGGTTCATATTGTGGAGGGAAGTTTGTGCTCTCCAAATGCTTGTTTAAATAAGTGACAAGTAATAAGTAATAAGTTTTTTTTTTTTTTTAAAAAGAGATGTTGCATCATACATCTCAAAGATTAACCAGCACCAAGCAGTTAAATAGTAGCTTAGCTGTACATTTTGTTGCACAGATCAGTCTTCAGTTTGAAGGGTTAAAATTACAACAAATCAGTTCCACCAAAAGTGCTATTACAAATCTGGATTGAAGGTTGGAAAAAAAAAATTACAGCTGTTGTCTGCTGCTGAGGTCCTGTGCTTACTTAAGGAGCAGAAATCAAACTGACTAATTGGTATTTAATAGACAGGAGATGAGTTTTATTGAGCTGTGAAGCACACATGGAGGCTAAAGGAAATCCCTTTGGATTCTTCTAAAGCACACTTTAGTGCAGGCTGACTTGGCCGAGCAGGGGACTGATCTGTGAACTGAGGAGGACGAGATCGAGGAGGCTGAGGAGGATGTGCGAATGCTTAAAAGAAGTTGTCACTCTCATGCATTTAAAATTTGAAAGAGAGTGTAGAATCCTGAGCTCATCCTACATGCTGTACTAAAAGGTTTTCAACTCTGATTGAGGTAAAATGAATTTCAAGACACTGAGCATTTGACTCGGACTACTTTGAGGTACACAATTCATGTTTGTCGTTTATTCTTTATTGATCCGCACTATGGGGAAGCCACTTGGCCTTTAAGCTCTGGCTTGGTCATTATTCTTTTTAACTTTTAGGTTCACACTGGGGTTTCAGCAGAGGTTATGAAAGGTGTAGATGTAGCTCTGTGGGCAACTAATATCATGGGGATTTCTAGAAAAGTGAAAGAAATATAACACACCAGGGTTCCTGTATAAATCAGGTACACTATTCAGAATATACACATTTTTATATGTAGCCAGTCCCGATGGTAACCATGAAACAATTTCTTTAGCTTATTTAACCCTAAGTAAAATAGACTGGACTTTATACTACATGTGCTAGTAACTGAACAAATTGAAAAAGATAATAGTCCTCACATGTGCATAGTATAGTCGTTCCCAAGAAAACTATGATATTTATCACTGTAAACATGAGAGGAGGGTACAATCAACTCACATCAGGTCTCAATTTATTTACCAAAGTTTTTGAGTCAGGCTGCAGATGGTGGAGCTGCATAATTCTGGCTTAGTTGGAGAATTATAAGTACCACACACTAAAAAGATAAAACATTGGCAGAATAAAAATAAAACAATCAAATTATTTGTTATAAATTTTGCTTAACATACTGTAAAAAAACAAACAAACAAAAAAACAATTTTATTAAAACGTGTAATTGAAATTAAATGGAATAGTCCATTTTGGTGTAAGTGTAATTTTGGTTTCATTTGAGAGTACTCTGTTAGGTTAAATTTTGGTGACATACACAGCTCTCTCAATAGGCTTTTAATATATAATAAAAAAATTTATTTTGTCATCAAACTTTCTGTACAAGCAGTTATACTTTATTCCCTAAGACACTAAAAGCTACCATGTTGAGCATGCAATTTAAAAGCTACTGTGATGGTTTAAAAAACAGCTTCCGAGGCATAAAAATGCAATTTCTTTTTACAAATTTTGGACCTCTAACTCAAAGGGGACTGGATACATGGACTTTCCTTGGGAAAGAATGCAATTTTATCAGAAACCTTTCAGAGATATGTCTGGTTCCTGGTAAACATTTCAGAGATATGTCTGGTATTTTCATCATTTAATTCATTCATTCATTCATTTTCTGAACCACTTATTCCTAACTAGGGTCATGGGGAGGCTGGCGCCCATCTCAGCCATAATCATTTAATGTTTTTATAAAACACACAACTTATCATTTACAACTAGCAACTGAGTTACTACATGACATGAAATACACAACACAACAAGATAATCACCAAGTTTAATTGAAAATTAAAAAGATATTAAAAACAGAATATTATTTTAATATTCAATATTACCTCAATATTTAAATTATTGTTAGATATCATAAGATGTCAAGCAGGACACTTGCTATGGGGCATTTCAAGAAGTGCTATGTATAGTAGATCCTCCAACAACTAGTTCAAAGCCACTTCAAACCCTTTTTAATTGTATGCACACCATTGTAGACCTAAAATACTTGAGTCGAGGCAACAGGACTTTGTGTTTTTTTGAAGGTGTTTTGCTTTTAGTCCAAAAAGCTTCATCACTTAAAAGATTTTTCTAACTGATAAAGCTTTTTGGATTAAAAGTGAAACATCTTAAAAAAACCCAAACAAACAAACAAAAAAAAATAATAACAAAAATAGGTCCAGTTGCCTCGAATCAACCTTTTTGGGATTACCATGACCTGGATGATTGAGCAGCTACACCAATGCACACCACTGTAGCCCTCAGTATCTTAAGAACTTCGGTATAACAACTGCTTGTACAGAAAGCTTGTTGACAAAATATTGAATGCTTACTGAAATATTACATTTTGAAAATTGCTTGATTAAAACAATTCAATTCAATTCAATTTTATTTGTATAGTGCTTTTTACAATTGACATTGTCGCAAAGCAACTTTACATAGTAAATTAAGTTGGGGAGGAATCTCAAAATTTCTCTACAACCCCCTACACATCCCTAACGCGGCGACAGTGTCAAGGAAAAACTCCCTCAGTTGACACGAGGAAGAAACCTTAAGAGGAACCCGGCTCAGGAGGGAAACCCATCCTCATTTCAACAAATTACCCTTTTTTTTTTTTTTTTAACTCTGCCCAGGCAGTTCTTTGTCTCTGGTTCTGTTCATAATTTTTATAAATTGAAATTTCTAGGTGCAGACAAGGTGTTAAGGGGTTCTGGTTTGGTGGCTACTGGATCTCGTCTCTGCTTTTTGTGTATGACATCCTTTTGGCTTCGTCAAGCAGGGCCATCCAGCCCATGAAGCAGTTCACATCCGAGTGCGAAGCGGCTGGGATGAGAATCAGCACCTCCATGTCCGAAGGCCATGGTTCTCAGCTGAAAAAGGGTTGAATATACCCTTTGGGTCTGGAATGAGCCAAGTGGAGGAGTTCAAGTATCTTGTCCACGAGTGAGGGAAGGATGGAGCGGGAGATCGACAGATGGATCGGTGCAGCCTCAGCTGTAAAGCAGTCCATCATGGTGAAGAGGGAGCGGAGCCAGGAGGCAAAGCTCTCAATTTACCAGTCAATTTTCGTTCCGACCTCACCTGTGGTCACGAGCTTTTGGTAGTGACCGAAAGAACAAGATCGCAGATAAAGCAGCTGAAATGAGCTTCCTTTGCAGGGCGGCATTGATCTCCCCCGGAGATCATCCGGGAGGAGCTCGGAGTAGAACCGCTGCTCCTCCACGTTAACAGGAGCCAGTTGAATTGGTTTGGACATCTGATTAGAATGCCCCCTGAATGCTTCCCTGCTGTGGTGTTTAGGGTGTGTCCAACCCAGAACACGCTGGAGGGACTGTGTCTCTCGGCTGGTCTGGGAATGTCTCGGTGTCTGTTCTGAAACAGAACTACATGAATTTGATAAATATCATAGGCATGTACAAATAAATATAAATGCACAATTGGGATTAAAATAATAATCCTGCTTATCACTAGAGGTGGCTGAGGAAATGTTAAAGCCAGAATTCAGACACCTTGTTGAGGTACTGGCATTTTAAAATTAGAGATGTTATCAGTGTTTTGGGGGATTAAATTCAAACATAAAATTGAGTAAGATGTTGCTTAGTGCGGAGGCATGGTGGTGCAGTGGTTAACACTGTTGCATCACAGCATGAAGTTCCTGGGGTTGAACCTCACGGCCAGCAAGAGTCTCAAGTAAAGAAATCCTTAAAAGTGCATATTATGCTGCCCAGATACAACTTAAACAAAATTATTAAGTTGAAAGAAGTTAAAACTATGCAGTTTATTGCTGCTATACTTTTTTTTAGTAGATCACTAATTCAAACAGGTACGTTGAATATAAATTTTGATATGTGCTGTTGTTAATATTTTAATAGGCTGCTGTTCTTTATTTCACTACATTGCCAAGTATTAATTGTTTAAGAGGAAATTCACTACTCAGGTCAGTTTAACTAGACTGATGAAAACAGTCAAGCTGGCACTAATTAGAAGGAAGGAAGGCTGATTAGGCTGCTGAATTATACCAGTGACCTTTGGGATGTGCTTTGCTGATACATTAACCGTGAATGCTCATCAGCGAACAAAAGCCTGGCAAAAGCTCATGAAAAACATGCTCATTATTTGTTTCAATCATAAATAGCCAGTGTGTGTATATATGGTCCAGGGTGTTGTGGTTGTACTGTATTAACTGATTGCAGCACGTAGGCTGAAGTGGGACCTCGGCTGAAAACTCTCAAGGTACCACTTTTTGTGATCTTGTGTGATGAAATAGTGCTTTCATTAATGTTTCATGGTCAAGCACAATCTTCCTCTGTTCTAATATATCTACCACTGCCTGCAGGAATTCAAATAGTCTTTTGCTCAACACCATCATATTATCTAGATGTAGTATTTTCTACATCTAAGATAAATTTGCTTGTTTTTGGTGCAAAAATAATTTATTCATGTAATTTTTTTTGCCAACTTCAGCAGTAATTCTGGATCAAACTGTATAAATAGTTTTAACAAGAATATTACAGTATTGTTTAAACAGAATTTTCAGTTAGGAAGTGTGCAGTGCTGTATATAGTATGTATATGGACAATATATAGTCCAACCCCAATTCCAAGAAAGTAGGGACACTATAAAATACAAGTTAAAACAGAATATTGTAATTTGCGTACACAGTTCACAGAGATGCTGGCTTTTAAATTTAATCTTTTTCATTGCTTGTAACAAACCTGACCGTCCTGCTCCTCTTTAGTCTGTACGACCTGGCATTCATGTTTTCCAAAAGAATTTTAAAGTTGTGCTTTGTCTGACAGCGGCACCGTTTTTCACTTTCCTCAATCCATTTGAAATTAACGTTGGCCCACATGATATGGCTGTGTTTCAGAATCTTGTTCACCCATGGCTTCTTCTTTGCATGATAGAGCTTTAATCTACATTTATGGCTTGAACTGTCTTCACTTAATGATTTCTGTACATGTTTCTGGGCCTATGCAGTGACTTACATGAGTAAATCAAGCCTGTTTTTATTGCAATACCACCTGAGGGCCCAAGGATCACAAGCATTCTATATTGTTTTAATTTTAAAATGTGAACAGAGATTTCCCCAGATTCTTGGAATCTTTTGATAATATTGTGTTCGGTGAATGATGACATCCTGATAGTCTTTGCAATTTTATATTAAGGAGCATTATTCTGAAATTGTTCCACAATTTATAAATGCATTTTTCTGCAGATTGCTCAACCTCTGCTCAGATGTCCCTCCATCATTCTTTTTAGTACTACTTACTTTTCCAGCCCTTTGTTGCTCCCTAGCCCAACTTTTTAAAGATGTTTTTTTTCTGCCTTCAAATTCAAAATAAGAAAACCTTTCATAAAAAAGCTAAATCTCATTTTCAATGTTATATAGTAAATATCGGTATGATATTTGTAAATCATTTATGTTTAGATTTACATTTACACAACCTTCTAACTTTTTGGGATTGTGGTTGTAACTTGGTGCAGCTCTTTAATCCAGTGTCTATATTTGACCTGGACTGACAAGTGTGTGCTAAAATCTGTGCAAAATGAAAGTCAGATACAAGACAAAAACAAGGTCAACCTATCAGTAATGAATGCAAAACTATGGTGCACATCAAGTTTCTAAATTAAATCATGTTTGTTTTTTACCCAATTTTATTAAACCTTAAATTGAAGTGTATCTGTGTCACAAATACCGGGGGTTTACATTTACATTGGTTTATAAAGATGTGTCTGAGTCTGAGTCAGTCTCTCTCTCTCTCTCTCTCTCTCTCTCTCTCTCTCTCTCTCTCTCCCTCTCTCTCCCTCTCTCTCTCTCTCTCTCTCTCTCTCTCTCATTAATTCAGGTATGCTCTGTATCATGCTGTTCCTTGTTGTCCTTGTTATAATAGCAAACATCATTATATTTATGTTAACATATGCATGTTTACTCAAGTTCATTATTTCATTAAACTTTTTCCACTGAATGATATACAGACATGGAAGGACCATTGCAAAATGAAGGATGTACTGCATATTTACTTGCTAACAAAAGAACTGTTTTCAACCGCTCATACCTAACCAAGGATCGAAGATTGTCCATGCTGTAAATAAATCATGGACGTCTATTTTAGCCTGCTGGCTCATTCTTTTATTGATGGCAGTCATCGATTGGCACTGCTGAAGTGCACATGCTTAAAATACCATCCATAAAATTAAGGTCTTATTGCTGGTAGGGGCTAAAGGAAAAAAAATTAGCTTTGCCCCTGATTAATGTTACATATTCAAAATGCTAACCATTAGCAAATTAGGTTGAATATTGTGTGAGTATTAGAAAACGAGCCATCAGGAGTTGACATATCTCCACAAGCATAATATGTCAGAAAGAAATTAATTGCAGAAATTCCAAAATACCAAAAGGCACAACTTTACTGCTTACTATAAGTAGCTGCCAAGTTTGATGATGAAATCTCAAATGGTTTCTGGGCTGGCACTGAAATGATTACAGGTGGACATATGCAAGTTTAAAAGATCTGTCAAGATTTTCATTGTAAGGGCTTCTGAGTGGCAGAAAAATCATTTGCCTTATTGTCTGAAAACTGTAAGTTCGAGTCTAGATTCTACAGCCATCTATGAAAATCCATGAAAGTGAAATAATCTGTGCTTTGGATGGGAGGTGTGGCATACTTTCTTTCACCTGTCAATTACGGCAACACCAGCAATTCATGGGTATCTCTGTAAACCCATACATTTAGAAAGGGTATTTTTCTTTCCTCTTATTGTGTTACATCACCTTGTGCCATAGTATGAATAGGAGCAAAATATGAAGAAACTCATTTCAGCCATCAGCTCCCAGTTGGAAGCGGTCTTATGATACAAGACAGTGGATTGGAGCTGGCTGGTAGGTGTAAACTGCCTATTACTTAATGGAGGGAAAAAGATTACATAAAAAAACTAATCTTTCTATTCAGAGTTATACTACTCAAACGCTTAAACTGTAATTCTTGACATTTGAAATACCAATAAAAAAAATTTACTGGCATTGTGTGAATATCAACAACAAATTAAAATAATTGAATCATAGGTCAAATCCTTATTTTTCCTAAATAAGTGACGGGACTTTTTTGTCAGAAAAGAAATGCATGCTTAACAGACCTAAAAATTTTGATCACAGAATACTTATATCTGTAGGATAAAGATGTTTCTCCTGATTTTTCAGGAAAACATAATGTAATAATTTAAAAACAACTCACAAAGACCTCAAGGGGAGCACCATTTTTAGGCACTGTCAAAATCAATTTAATAATAAAAAAAAACAAAAAAAAAACACATAGGCATTTTGTAAAACTCTTTGTGACCTTATTTACCTTATTTAGGGACCACTTTGGATTAGAGTTTGGACTGGGTCGAAAGGAAAGGCTCGTTTGCAGCAATTTGCTTGTATCACACATTGCTAACAATAATTCTGGTTAAATTAATTAACCTTCATTGCACCTCCAGTGGTAAAAGAACCTTTGCTGACCTTCGTCGTAGGCTGCATAGCCGTCAACGTGTTTCTGCCTTCTGATGGCCTGGCGAGCTGTCCAGGGTGTACTCTTCCCTCGGCTGGTAACCCTAATTAGGATTAAGCGGTTCAGAAAATGAATGGCTTCCTAGAGCAGGCGTGATGTTAGAAGTAAACATCGTTATTCCTTTTAAAATCGTATGCTTTTCCTCCATTTCTTACCATGTGATCTCTGATTTGTTCACTTTATATGAATCAATATTGCATTGCCAATTTATAGTGTTTGTGCAAGACCTCTGGTCACATGGTCTTGTTATTATTTCAAACAGACAAATAACCACAACAAGATGTTAAACAGGTGAAATAAAGGTCCCAACCCCAATAGCTGGGGTGGTTTCATCAGGAAACCTTTGAGTTCAGAAAAAATGAACTGAAGGATAAAACACAGCGAATAGTATCCAGAAGATAAATATCTAGTTTATTACTCTCTAGTTTTCACTGCCTGTTCTGTATTCAATTTAACTATTAAGGCAGCTCGATCCGGATTGAATTGTCCATGCACTGGTATGTTAATTAATCTGTGTGACTATTTGTTTCCAGTGATTAATGCCACAACCACTCCAGGATGGTGCATCTCCTTTGAGCCTCTGGACTTTGTGGCCTGTGCACTGATCAGCCTCACAGACTTATCTGTAAGCCAGCCTGCATTTAAGTTATAGCCTGTTTTTGTGTGTGTGTGTGAGCCTGAGCAGAGGTTCATGAGTGCTTTATTTTCTGTTGTTTATAGTGTTGTGTTTGCTCTAGTTCTGTAATAAATTCTCATTGACTCCTGCACCATGACCTGGTCAGACACACAAACTCAGCACGGCACAAACACATCCTGCCAATCCATCCTACTAGTAGCTGGCGCAAGTCAGAAAATTAACTCTGAATATCTGTTTTCCACTATATTTAAGTACTATCTCCTCACTCTGTTCACTTATGTTAGCTTTGAATATGGCCTATTTTGTTCATAACTGTCATTTTAAAACTTGAGTGCACTTCCCATCTACATCACAAACAATTCATTCAAAAAAGAAAGAAAAAGAAAAATCAATGTGCAAACCTTTAAGATAGATGTTCCACCATCTCAAAGCGGCTGCACTGTGAAAACTGGGGGAAATAATACATTTTCTAAAGCTATCAAGGTCTAATCAGACAGCATTCTGTTTTTTGAAGTACATTTGCAATGAATCATAGCTGAAATATCGAAGAAAGCAACAACAAATAGTGGAGGCATGAGCACTGTGACTGTGCGCTCGCGTCATTATAAATTGCAGCTCTGTGTCTCGTCTTAAGTGAGCTGCTGTGGTCAAACTGTCAAGACATATTTCCTTGATGAGAAATTAATGTTCAGATTAATTTTCCTGCATAACCCATGAGAACGGTGCTGCTACTCCTCTAACAAGTATTACATACTAATTCAGATTCAGCCATGCACCACATTTCCGATGCACACAAGCTGGTGATTAATGCTCAACAGAGGTGCTTTAAAAAATTCAGTCTAGAAATGCATGCCATTATACAATTTCACAGCATTGTTTTATTTGGGAGTGTGGGTCATGATGGTTCAGTGAATAGCAGTGTTGCCTAGAAGGTTTGAGGTCTGAATCTGAGCCAAGGGCCTTTTCGTGCAAAGTCTGCATATTCTCCCCATGCTTGCATGGGTTTCCTTCAGGTACTCAGGTTTCCTCCCAAAGTACAAAGACATTCATATTTGGTTAACTGGCTATTCTAAAATATTTATAGGTGTGAATGTGAAGGGTTGTTTGTGTCTGTGCTAGACCTGTAATAGACTAATGATCTGTTCATGGTGTATCCAACCTCTCGCCCAAAATCAGCTGGGATTGGCTCCAGCTTTCCGGGCGACACTGATGGATAATCAGTATAGATGACGGATTGATGGACGTTTCTATTTGGTTAAACCTAAGGTTATCACACTTGTACCGAAAAACATGTTAGTAAAATACATTTCACTAAAAACGTCCTAGATGTGTATGTTGCTTTGTAATAGACTGGTGTTCCCTATATTCCAACCTCACATCCTCTGTTCCTTGGATCTTATCTGGATTCATCAGAGCACCATACAGTAGTTACTGATTTAGTAATGAATGAGCATTCATAGCAGCCCAGTCAATTTCACTGGCTTGTTTGTATCTGGAACCACAACTAACAGTTTCCAAGGTTTCTGGGTTCATAATCCAGGGGAAGAACGAAATACATTATCTTGAGTATGTTACTTTCATTCATTCATTCATCTTCATTGAGGCTTAATCCTAATTAGGGTTGCAGGGAGGCTGGTGTACATCTCTGCCGACTCTGGATGAAGGCAGGATGCACCCTAAACAGCCTGCCAATTTAAAAACAATGTGATTACCTGGCTGCGTCTGCGGAAGCATGTATTAGCCATTACCCTTCCTGGTTGTTGGCTGTTTTATGATGGAGAGAGATAGGTAGGGGGTAGAGGTAGGTGGACATCAGCCAGTGAGAAATTTAGGGAGAAAATGAAATGGGGGTGACTTTTTAACTTTTAACAACACATGAGACTGCACAGTGGCCTAGTGTTTAGCATGTCTGCCTCACAGCAAGAAGGTCCTTGGTTAGGATCCCAGGCTTGGCGAAGGCGTTTCTGTGTGGAGTTCGCAAGGTCTCCCCATGCTTGTGTGTTTTGCCTTTGAGTGCTCCAGTTTCCTTCAAAGGCATGCACATTAGGCTGGTTGGCTTTTCTAAATTGCCCCTTGGTGTGAGGGTTCAAAGTGAAATGAGACAGGCTCCAGTCTCCCCATGATCTTAGATTGGTTTAGCAAATGAATGAATGGTTTGCAAAAAAAATGGTCCACATGCAACCAACATGTGCCTGTGCAGAATTACATTTTTGGGTTGAAATTAGTAGCCCAACTATTAATATCGTCTTATCAAGGTCTGCCGACTCAAATAAGCTCATACAGCGCATCCGGAAAGTATTCACAGCAGTTCACTTTTTCTACATTTTGTTATTCATTCATTTTCTGCATTGGTTAATCCTAATTAAGGTCATGGGGAGTCTGGCGCCCATCTCAGCCGACTCTGGGCTTGGACAGAATACAACCTGGACGGCTTGCCAGGCCATTGCAGGGCCATTTTGTTATGTTACAGCCTTATTCCAAAATGCATTTTTACAGCTCAATGGGAGTCCACCTGTGATAAATTCAGGAGATGATTTGGAAACAGACTCATAAAACATCCTAAGCAGTGTTTGACAGATGTTAAACGACCTTAGCCACCTCAAAAAAAGAGATTTCCACAGCATTTCCACATTGAAGCCCTGGATGGAAACAGGGGCTTTTGGATTTTTTGGATCTCTTAAAATCTATGATCATTTCCTTGATCTTAATCACATTAAGCTGCAGATGATTCAGTTCACACCATGTGACAAAGGAGTCCACAGCAGCCCGATATTCCGTCTCACCCCAACAATGCCAACAGTTTTATTAAAAAATATTTGAATACAAATTTAATAAAAAAAAAAGCAGAATCACTAAGATGGTTAGAGGATCACCCTGCCCCCCTTAAAAATAATTATTCAATTAATAATTAAATCAGGGGTAACTGATCAAGTATCAGGAAGAGTGAGAAAGAAATTGGTCAGAGAGGCAACCAAGAGGCCAGTGACAGATTTAAAGCAGTTACAGTTTTTGGCAAAGAGTGGTCATTGTGTGTATAAGACAATGATATCTAAATTTGTGGCTTGGGTGGAAACCCACAATGCACTGTGTTCTCTCCGATCCTCCAGCACTGCTTGTCTGGTCCCTTCTTCTATCAAGGACAAAGAAAACATGCATCAACGTTTCTCTTTTCAGGCACCGAGGTGGTGGAAAGAACTTTCCCTAGATGTCTGGACAGCTATGTCACTGGGTATCTTCAAACAATGGCTGGAAATCTACCTTTTTTCGAAGTATGGATATCCATAATGCTTATATATTCAGACACACTGATGATAAAGGCTCAGCCTGTGTCCTAATGAACAACTATCAGAATGTTTTTACTGATAGTGACTTTAAAGCACTTCTGTAAGCTGATCTGGATAAGGGTGTCAGTCAAATGCTGTAGATGTAAATGAGTGGCCAAGTCAGAGCCCAGATTTAAACTCTATTGAACATATGTGGAATGACTTGAGGATTGCAGTTCACTGACAGTCACCATCCAATTTAAATGAGTTTGAACCATTCTGTGAAAAAGAGTGGAGAAATAATAGTCTAATCATGCAAATTGGTAGAGAAGTATCCCAACAGCATCATGACTGTTATTACAGCAAAAGGGGGTTCCACAAAGTACTGCCACAGTGATTCTGGGGTGTTTTTGTTTTTCGATCTGTTGCTATTATATCTTTCACATGCCAAGTTGTGTTGAGTAAACACAAATTTGAAAATATTTGTCGTGTGTGACTTCACTTCAGGCTGCAAAGTGTGAATATTTTTTAGATACCCACTGTACAGCCCAAGCTTAATTAGCTGTAGATATTTCAAGCATGTCAGTGAAGAAATCTTATATCTAGGTCACTTTTGCATCAGAAATTTGAAAGCTTTATAGGTTGCAAAAGGGCTATTTTTGTTAAAGATTTGCAAAAAGTTGGCAAGACGTGGAACTAACAAGTCAGTGTTCACGTCAAGTCAGAGATGGTCTCGTCCGCTTCAGTTATGTAGAGCAAATGAGCAAACCAACAGACCAGTTGAGAAGGCAGTTAGGGCAAGATTCTTGGGAGCTGTAAATTGTCAATAATATCCTGCCATTCTTTCTGATACTATTTTCCGCCAAACATAATCAGTCTATCCGTGATGATTAAACTCCTTTAAAACATTTCTGTTTGAGTGTAAACAGTTATTTTTGTGCTGATATTCATGCTGTTTTACTGCATGCTCCAGTTATGCTGGCTTTCTGTTCAGCATTGAAAATGAATGATCTCATCTATCTTCTGCTTTCAGCTGGCTGTGGTGGTAATGGAGGCCCAAGGTGGTGTGTGGTTGGCCTCCCTATCTGTTTTCATTTGGGTGGCATTTTATTCTGTAAAAGATGTATTTCCCTTCAGCATCATCCAAGTATCAAATGACAAGTTTGAAGAAAATGAGGACAAATATTTAACAGCAAAAGAGAAACTAACCCCCCCTCCCCCCAACACACACACTATTTTACATAAAAATAAAAGCAAACCTTTACCACCAACTTGGAAACACATGACTGCACTCAGCCGGATTCATTCCTTTTGCCAATTTTTTTTGCCGTCCTCTGAAGCAGCTATCAAAATGCATCTATTTGAAAGGTGTTTTGTCATAGCATGCTGCTCTTTCACCATTACGATACAAATATAAGCTGAAGAATGAGCAGGGTGGATTATTATACATTTAATGCTGAGGAAAGAGGAATGCGCAATGAAGTCACTGATTAAAATAATTTTATTTCATAATTGAGATTAATTTCCTGATTCAGTCACAAAATCATTGTTAAGATGAACACCCCTTTTCTGATTTTATATGTGTTAAGTACTTTGAGCTGAATTCTTTGATGTGTAAAAGGTTATAATAATCATAATTATAATAATCGTCGTGTGTATATATTCTCATGAGAGCCCCACCCTTCAAGTGAGCATGTCACGTTTTACTTTGTGTATAAAAATGGACATAAATCCTCACGAGACTACCAACTAGGTAGTTGCCCCATATTCAGCTTTTTCTAGTATTTTCAGTGTTTTTTATTCTTTGCATTTGTTTAGCCCCAGTTCTTGTAAAGCCCTAATTGTTTACTTGTTAGTTGTTACTATTTTTACTTGTACTACTATTTAGTACTACCCTGTGATGGCCTGGTGGGCTGTCCACGGTGTACCCTGCCCTCGCCCAGAGTTTGCTGAGATGGGCGCCAGTCTCCCCGCGGCCATAATTGGGTTTAGGCACTTCAGAAAATTAATGAATGAATAATTAGTACTAGCCAAAATAAAATCAAGACTGAGTTGTATGAAAGTCAAGACAAAATAAAGGACTAAATGAAAATGACTACATCCAAGTCAAGACTGAGACCAATAAATTCTTTTCAGTATCAAGTTTTTATTTCAAGTAGTTCTGCCTTCCTTTTGCATTAAGATGTTTTTTTCTAGAAGAAATTCTTTTCCCTCACAAAACTGTATGCAAAAGCAGACAAATAAAAAAATTTAAACATTTAAAATATTAATTTGAGACCAATGCCATATTTATTTTAGTCCATTGCTCAAAACAGCACAAGTCATAAAACAAATGTTCTTGTACATGTGAAGCACAAATAAATACAAATAAGTCTCAAGAGTGAAATTAATTTGTTACCACATGGTCAAACTCCCTCACATCTTGTAATCTGAGCCCCATTATAAACTCACCCTATAGAGCAATATTACATTCATACGTACATTCATTCATTCATTCCCCAAACCACTTAATCTTATTAGAGTTCGGAGCCTATCGTAGTCGACTTTGGGTGAAGAGGTACACCCTGAAGAGCTTGCCAGTCTATCACTGAGCCAACACATACACAACCACACACACTCACACTTAAGGGGATTTGAAATATCCAATTGTGCATGTGCTAATGTGCATGTCTTTAAATGCGGGAGGAAACTGAAGCACCTGGAGAAACCCAACACAAAGATGGGGAATACATGCAAACCCTAGACAGAAACATGCTCGCTGAGCCCTGGACTCGAACCAAGGACCTTTTTGCTTTGAGGAGGACAGGCTAATATTGGCATTTAGTAAGGTCTTAATTCACTGCATTACCTTAATTTGCACAAGTAGAAACTAAACATCTGTTGTCTAGCAATAATTGAGATAAGTTATTAATGATCATATAGGATGGGTTTGTTTCACATATACTTAATCATTTTTATTTTATTCATTTCAATGATCATTATTACTTTAAATAATTGTATTGCAAGTTGCCTCAAACAAAAAACAAGGGATTTATAACCAAATATAAATTGCTATCTTTCTGCACATTGGGCAAGACCAAAATTTAATATTGGATGCCAGAAATCTTTGGGTCTTCCATCTTGGGCACTGTATTAAAAAAAAAAAAACAGTATCACCAAAAAAATATATATATATATCATTACATGGGTTAAAGAACACTGTCAGAAATCATTGTGAGTGTAGGATTATTCCAGCCATTCAAAAATATTATTACTGATTACTTTCATCACTTCATTCAGTTAATATCATTAGAGTATTTGGAAAATACATTTGGAACCTCCTGTCTCTTAGTAAACACTCCATTTTACCTCCAATAGCCCTTGTTTTTAATTCAGAAATATTCCAATGTCTCTCTAAAAGCTTACCCTAACAATGTCTTAAGCCAACGGATGGCCTAAAGGAGTGCAATCCTGTTTTGTAGTAGAGGATTAATCAGGAGCCTTGGGAAAAACTGGTACAAGAAAATTCTTATTGAACAATGATTTGATGTGCTATAATTACCCAAGAGCAATTTCCTATTGACAACTCCTCTGATTTTAGTGTTAAGCAAGGGAGGGTAAAAGTGCAGATCCTTTAATCCTGCCACACACAGATAGAGCACTAAGGTAATGTAAGGTGCTCTTACTATAATCAGTTCATGTGTTGTTTCAAAAGAAAGCTCATTCTCTTGTTCATTTTAATGTAATATTTAATTTATATTAAAATGCTTCCATAATTGGGATATAAAAGTTTAAAACTTGCGACTTCTTAAATGTCTAGAGACCAGAGCCTGCCCACAATGCACCCCCATAAGGGATATTCATGGGTTCTTGGAGGGGTGTTTGTAAAACTTCAGTGGATTATGAATAAAAGTATGTGTAGAGCCCAAGAGATCAGCGTGCACAGCATGGTGGAAGATGGCAATAGGGGAACTCTCCAGAGAGCCTAAGGTGATTCATGCCAGGTAGGTGAAATCAGTATCTCGCTGCTAAGATGTCCAGCTCACAATGGAACCCATGACTCCCATGGGACATGACATAAAAGACAGTGCAGACAGCCACACCGTATCAACATGTGACTCACCATCTCAGTGAAGCCCAGTTCAGACAAAAAGGAAAGGGTAATAAAGCTTTCTAACCTTCTGATAACTCATGATGCCTTTTTCTTTAAACTGCCTTAAGTAACGCCACTAAATTAAACACTAAAGTAAACACTAAATTCCCTGCTTAGTAAAATGAATAAGAAAATAGTCAACACACCAACACTGATTAAGTCCCCCTTTTATATCACAAAATAAACTCCTGCATATTAATTGGTGTTTGAACACAACACTATGGTAAAACTTTATTTCCTAGCCAAACATCGAAAAGAGGGTCGTATAAAATAATGATTCCAGTTACATTCAGTAATTCATATATATTTATTAACTGATTGGTGGAGATTGGTGGTACTTTGTAAATGTATGTTCTTTATATTTGTCAGGAAGCCCCTGTGCAACTCCTATTTTTATCAGTATAATATTCATTCATTCATTATCTGAAGCACTTAATCCTAATTAGGGTCACATGGAGGCTGGCGCCCATCTCAGCCGACTCTCAGCAAGGGCAGAGTACACCCTGGACAGCTCGCCAGAAACACTGACAGCTATGAAGCCTCCCACTAGGCCACCACTGCCCCATATCAGTATAATGTATTATAATAATAATAAAATTTTACATAATATTTCTGAAGTTCAGCCCCAAAAAATAACAGACTACAAAAATAGAGACTTTTAGCTAATGACAGCATTGTATTTAAAATGCTCAGGCATTTACCCATAACTCACTCTTCACTTATTTTGAAAGCAGACTTGTGAGCTAAACGTGCTATTTATTATGAAACAGGGATACATCCTCCTTTAAATGGCTCCCCTGTGTTACAGCCCTTTAAAGCTAGTGTTAACTTATGTGAGCTTTCCCAGACCGAATCAAGATGCTGGACATTACATTTTTGAGGCTACAGAAATATCTCTAAGGTAACTCCCGAGATGCTAACTTTATCGCTAGTATTGATTTTTGTGATGCCTAAGGGCCAAAGGCGGCCTTTATTTCTCTTTATTTATTGATTTTATTTATATGATGTTTTGAGATTTATTTTTCAAACTTCCACCTCTGTGGTTTGTTTTAATTCTTTTCAGTATGACCTTACACATTTCAAAGAAAGCACCAAAGCTCGGGTGTGTTGGTGGGTCAGGTGTTTTGCTACTGCTCATAACTTTAAAACTATAGTTTGTAACCTTTTGTGTTAAAAATGAAAGAGGACAACACTGGAAAATCCACACCTCCCATGGCTCTAGTGTTTTTGTTTACTATTCTGTCTTTGGATTTAACTTTGCTGTAAATTGTACTCACCAAGGACAGACAGAGCCATCTGTTGCAGGGTAGAGCTGATCCATCTTACATAATATCTATGAGGAGTAACATTGGCATGTGCCAACTGTGTAATAATCATTCAACTTTTCTGATATCAGTGATGGATAAGTTGGCTTGCAGAAGAATACCAAGATTTTGCTGATGGCTTTCCACCAGTCAGAAACCAGAAAATATTCTGAATTAATAATATTGTCTATTATCCCACAAAAGAATTCTGATTGCACCAGTATATACAAAAGGAAACAAGGGGCATTTGTTTAGTTTGGTGTGGCCGATTTAGTGTGTATCATTTAAGGCATCAACTTCACAGAAAATCAAGTTGGATAAAATTATCTTGGTGATTTGTAAATGGCCTACAAAGTAATAATTAAAAACAAATCTAAATTTTTTAAAGTATAATATTTTGGTCATACATATAATACAGATTGGGGGTTACTGAGCCATCGGGTCATATGTTGATGCACCAACTCCGAAATAACTAATCTTGAAACAAGCTTTTTCTACACTGAACTCACTTTAGGGTCACATAAGTGAACATCCTCGATCATTAATATGACCAAAATAGAACATTTCTTATTATGAGATTATTATAAATAGTTTTTCGATGATTTTGGATTTAAGCAGCAGCTTTACCATTTATTTTAATAGCAACTTCTCTTCATTTATATTCCTTCCACTCGCTGTTTTTCCTTCGCTTGACATATCAGTGCTCATCTCCTTTCTCTTTAATGTGCTTTTCTCCTTAGTGGTGCTGATGAACTCACCAGACTTCCATACTCTGCTCTTTTATTCCTTTCTTCTGTATTTTACTGAACCATTTCGGAGCAGTGTGTCCTGCTGAGTCTTAACGAGTTTGTTATTGCTTTTGCTGTAGACTAAACAGTTGTGTCACTTTGTTTTTCGTTCTTTCTTTGAATCCTTGAACAATTATGCCTGTAATAATGTTAAATGATCTGTTCTGTGATATTTTCTTGTTGGTCTTATGTATCAAGCAAAATATTGCAGATAAGAAATTCTTACATTTTAAACAATGTACTGAACATATACTTCTTAAAATGTAGTTTCATTCAAGCCACACATCTAGTCCATACACCGGGTCCCCTGTAGTCTAGTTCTATAGTGTGCGAGTTTACTTTGTTGCAGTATGTCAATAAAACAATTTGAGCCGAAAGTTAATGTTGTTGCTTTTTACCTTAGCCCATTTAAGTTTCACAATAATGCACTTCTCACAGAAACTCATTATAAAAATAAAAAAAGGTGGTTAATTTATTTCATGTTAAAACTGTGATAAATTAACTGATATAATACAAATATATTCTCTGATTTAAACATGCCCACCCAATTGTTAAACGCTATTGTTTTATTATTTCTTTATTGATATAAAATGCACCCAAATGTCTCTCACCACATTTAGTGTGAGATTATTCCTATATTTGCAGAATTCTAAATATGTCCTTAGAACTCAGCATTTAAGTTTCACTGATATACAGAAACAGGTGTCTCTGGGGAAAGTACACAGTGTAGCTGTGCAACAATATGATTTATACATGGATATAAACATTATGATAACTGACAGGTGAAGTTCATTCAGTCAATCATTTTCTTAGCTACTTAATCCTAATTAGGGTCACAGGGAGGCTGGTGCCCATCTCAGCCGACTCTGGGCGAGGGTGAGATACACCATGGACAGCTCGCCAGTCCATCGCAGGGCCATCATTCACACTCACGCTCGCATCTAGGGGTGGTTTGGAACAGCCAATTAACCTACTGTGCATGTTTTTGGACTGTGGGAGGAAACTGGAGTACCCAGAGGAAACCCACGCAAGCACCCAGAGGAAACCCACGTACACACTGCAGCTTGCTGTGTATGAAGCTGCAGACCTCAGGTGGTGTTATTTTATGGCTGATTGGTGTACATCAAAATTTTTGTTACCCCACATGAAACTACCTATTTTCTGGCTGTGTTTTGCTCATCAGTATATCAGACAACAGACGAAAACATCTCAAATGGCACTAAAGGAGCAAAAGGTTTCACTGCATATGAATTAATGTTCTTTCAACAGAAGTGCAGTCAGTAGTAGGATAGTAATATTAGAAATGCATCTTCAGCCAGAAACTCCAGTTAGAGAACACTTGTTCAGGTATGGGTATAGCACAATACTAGTGTGCGCTCTTATATAATCTCTGCTCTTTCTATAAACTCAGCAAAAGGCTGATATACTTGGCCTGAAGTGACTGGAGTAAAACTGGAGTCTGTGCAGCAGCCATTTTGAACGTGAAGCAGTAGATGGCTAGTGCTGCAGGTACTGCAGGCCCATCATTAATATTCATGATGGGATTTGCAGGAAAAAATGCAACTTTAGCTATATCAGAATGTCTAGGGGTATTGGCCTATCTGCAATGGATCCAGGGGCGGCACGGTGGCGTAGTGGTTAGCACGTCCGCCTCACAGCAAGAAGGTCCTGGGTTCGATTCCCAGCTCGG
>JBCNYG010000023.1:14499128-14509202 GCA_039654305.1 Porochilus rendahli | reverse complement strand
ATTCCCAGCTCGGGCGTTTCTGTGTGGAGTTTGCATGTTCTCCCCGTGCTTGGGTGGGTTTCCTCCGGGTACTCCGGCTAATCGGCTGTTCCAAATCACCCCTAGGTGTGAGTGTGAGTGCGAATGGTTGTGTGACTGATGACCCTGCGACGGCCTGGCGAGCTGTCCAAGGTGTACCCCGCCCTCACCCGGAGTCGGCTGAGATGGGCGCCAGCTTCCCCGTGACCCTAATTAGGAATAAGTGGTTCGGAAAATGAATAAATGAATAAATTAATGAACCAATAAATAAAAGTTGTATGAATGAATATGCATACCCCTGTTGCCAAGCACTTGTTTCCATTGATATAATTTATACTGTTCATCACTAAGATTAACAAAAGTAAAATTGGGTGTGTCATTTTCTAAACCACATTGTCCTTTATTAGGTATGTGGGGATGCTGGCCAAATCCAGGAGAAGGCGGAACAGGAACAGCTCGCCCGACGATCGCGGTGCCAAAACATACAACCATTCACATTCACACCAAGGTGCAATCTGGAACAGCCAATTTGCCTAATGTGCTTGTCCTTGGACATTGGTAGAAAACTGGAGTACTCAAAGGGAGAACATGCAAACTCCACATAGAAACAACCTTCAAAGCCCAGGACTCGAAACCAGGACCTTCTTGCTGTGGGGAGGGAAGTGCTAACCACTATACCATGGTTCCGCTCCTCCATATTGGGTATTTGAAAAAATATTACAATGATATTACAATATAATCTAAACACAAGCCCATATAATCACTTCTTCACCACAGTGCTTAACAGTCAGAAGGAGCTGTTTAGTATTTCTCTGTGTTTGTAATTCACAATTCATGGTGCTCTGCATGATGACCAAACCTCTTCACCTTGGTCTTGTCATTCCAAAGGACATCACTGAATAACCTCTGGGGTTTGTTCAGATATAACTTTATAATAAAGTTGTGGTCCATGGTATTTTTGGAGAGAAGTGGCTTTTTTCCGTGACACCATCCTAGAAAGTCATACTTTTAGAGTACTCTTTATATTTCTGAGCAATTTGCTCATATTACTACATATTGAAATTTGTCGTGATTATTTTTACTATGTCTGAGGTTTATCATCTGAGTTTTTTTTTGTTTGTTTTTAATATAAGATTGGAAAGACCATAATAAATATGCTGACAAATTAAAAACATAGAATTGATAAAGGGTGTACGGTCTTTGCATCTTTTTTTAGTATCTACTATCTGTCTTGTGGCTGATAAGGAATTTGATTTAAGAGTTTCCTAAAAGTCTGATGTGAACACTAATAAAAGATAAGAAGGTAAGCAATGCAGACTTCAGGAGTGTGAATGGCACAGAAAACAGAAAAATGTGATGAAATGGGTATAGAAAAGAAGCACACTCTTCAAAATATTTACAGTTCATTGCTCTGCAGCCTGAAATAAAGTTGTGCACAAAAATATTTTTCCAGCTGTTTTTACTGAATACAACTTTTCATAGCCAAGTGAAAGATATAATAGAAACAGTCTGTACTTTGTGGAACCACCTTTTGATTTGATTGCAATCAAATAGTGAGATACTTCTCTACCAACTCTGTATATCTAGACTGTACAATATTTGCCCACTCTTCTTTCCAGAATTGTACATGCAGGAAAATAGGATGGTGACTGTTGATGGACTGCAATCTGCAAGTCATTCCACAGACTTTCAAAGGGTTTTAGTCTGGGCGCTGAAAAATGTCACAAAAAGGACATTCACATTTTTCTCCTTCAGCCATTGTGTGGTCAACTTTGCTCTGTGCTTCGGGTCATTGTCATGGTGAAAGGTGAACCTTCTTCTCAATTACAACTCTATGGCAGAGTGATGCAGGTTCCTCAATAATTTGATGGTATTTTGCTCCATTCATTTGTCTTTCTATATTGAGAAATGTCCCAGTCCCTGCTGTACAGAACCATGAAGTATGTTCTTTAATATTTCAAAGGTCTGTAGTGGCCTGGCAAGCTGCCCAGGGTGTACACCGCCCTTGCCCGGAGTCAGCTGAGATGGGCATCAACCACCCCGTGACCCTAATTAGGATTAAGTGGATTAGAAAATGAACGAATTAATGAATATTTCAAAAGTGATATTATTATCACTAATAATGAACTAATACAATTTATATTTAAATTTAGTTTATGGACTATTCCGTATATATGGTTGTCGTTCATCATGACATCATATAATTGTTATTTTTGTACCTGAATCCAACTTTCGGGGACTCTATTCTCATAGTTTTCTCTGTAGGTGCTTTACAGGGTTGGTTGCCAGGTCTTTTCCCTTTTCTCCACAGCACCTGGTATTCCCAGGCAGTCTCCCATCCAAATACTAATCAGGCCTGATCCTGCTCAGCATTCACAGGGCTCACAAGGGACCATGATTTTATTACTGAGTCAAAAAATTCATGAGTTCTCTGCTGGCTGAAATAGGTCTGTGCACATCCTGAAAAGACTGATCTATTAATTGTATTTAATGTTTGACATTAAATGTTTCTACACACTGCATACAATGCAAGTGTGATGAATTATGTAGGAGCAAATTGCAGTTTCAACAATAGGAAATTACAAAAACAAACAAACAAACAAACAAACAAACAATAAAATAAAACAAACAAACTGATTTATATGCATCCTTGCATGCACCATATTCATTTCCCATATCTTTTAAAGTCTTTATTTTTTTTTATTTTATTATGTACGTATAATTCATATCACAATCCCTCCCATATTCAATGAGTTCATCTTTTCACAGTTATGGGTATGTTCTTGCCTTACTCTGTGCTATTTGCACTTTGTATAGGTGTGTGTTGTTTCTGTTTTGCACTCTGAGCCTCGATATTTCACTAAAAGCTAGATAAAAAAAGCCTGTGATAAAACAAAATCATCTTGACTTGTCCATCTGGTGGATATCAGAAGTATGTAACACACTGCATAAATCATTAACTCCACAGCGTCTTTCCGTGTGACTTGAGTGTGCTACAGAGATCTCTGAGGAGAAAAAGGAACAAAACACAAGTGTTAGGCTGATAAGTGGGAGACAAATAGCTAATAATAAAGCTGGCACCCAACGTGCTTGCAATGACGGGTGCCAGGCGTAATTAAATAAAATGGAGTTTTGTAATGGAGTGCTTCCAAAGGCTTCTGTAATGAATTGTAATAGAAGGGTGCCAAATTCATCTCATCAAAGAGTACTTAAATTGATAAGCCTGAACTGCACACTTGCAAGCTCACACATATTAACATAGAAAAAGCAATGCTAAATTTGTTTTGTTATTGCACTTGCACAGTTTGTTTAGTTTGTTAGTTTAGTTGTTAGGTGTCTTTACAGCTGCATCATTTAGTTTGCCTCTTCAATTCACTTTCTTAGGAATGGTGTGAAAATGTCAGTCAAACTCAAATGTGGACCAAATCAATAGCACTGGTCCCTAAAGTGCTCACAACAAATCCTGTTATCCACTGCTCTTCAATTTGAGCTTCAAATGAGTATGGCATATAAAAATGTCTGGGACTGGTTGGCAATTAAAAAGATTCATCAAGTTCATCACAACATAATGTGTTTCCAGTTGTTCACAAATTAAGGAAGCCAAGGAGATCAAAAATATTTGAGGACATCTTTATTTTTTTTATACATTCTCTGGTTTTAAAACTGCTTCTTTATAACATTGAAATTTATGTCCATAACAATCTAAGTTTGTAAATATGGGTCTGAATTCCATACTGGCTGAGTAGTATACTGTATTTACCTGTTTCTTAGTTTTACAAATTACCTTCCATTCCAAGAAATTTCAGGTTAAAGAATGCTTTACAGCTTTCTATCTTGTAAACTGTTGTTCAGTGGTTTGTTTGTTTGTTCACTTATTCATCTTTTGTCAACATCTTATCCTATTTTAACTTCCTCTAGAAACCCTCTGCTAGCATGTGCATTGGACAATTGGAGTAAACTAGAGAGTGCAGAAGAAGACCACAAAGACACATGAAAAACTAGATGCTAGTTGGCATAATGCTTTGCTTTCAATTAACACACGCAGTATTTATTGCCTATTCATTTTGGAACATATAAATCTACCTTTTTTAGACTTCAGATATGTAATGTGTGTAATGTTCAGTATTACAAGTGTTTGTCTATTTGACAAGTTCTGATGGAGTTAATAGACAGCCATATATGAGGTATGTCAGGTTTTCAGCCAGTTTATGAATGCAAATGGATACAAAATACATTACTGTAATGCATGTCTTCGATCAGGCCACTTACACGAGAAATGGAACGAGTCACTAATTAGCCCAGCGCCGCTGAGATTGATTATTTGGTGGGATGTACATTACTGTCTGTCAATATGAAGACAACTTGGAGTCTGTGAGCTCTGGAGTCGATACAGGAAGAGTGTGTGTATTTTTCTGTTTTCCATAGCTCCTGCTTCAGCTCATCGTTTTCCCATCATTATTACTGTTACATTATTACAATTTATAGTTTTTAGTTGGGCTTCATTCATCTGTAATATTAGTTAAAGATTACAAAAACAACAAAATCAACGCTGACTATTGATGGTTTTCGTTCACTGTTTACATTTTTCGAAGTGTAATTGTGACAACTGGGTTATTTCAAAGAACTCATTGGGCTGGCAGTCAGGTAGTGTAGTGGTTAGCATGTCCGCCTCGCAGCAAAAAGGCCCTGTGTTTGATTCCCAGGATCAGCATTTCTATGTGGTTTTTGCATGTTCTCCCTATGCTTGTGTGGGTTTCCTATGTACTCCGGTTTTTATTCCACAGTCCAAAGACACACACATTATGCAAACTGGCTGTTCCAGATGTGAATGTGAATTCGAATGGTTGTGAGTGTTGGCATTGCGATGGTCTGGCGAACTGTTTAAGGCTCCCAGCAGGAAGCAGGTTGGCAAATGAGTGAGAACTCAATGGCTTTTTGTTGAGTCAAAAGACCCATCTTAAGTCAAATTCAGTAAATTATCTCTTGGTTGAAATATTCTAAGTAAATAAAGTTTTTTTAACATAAGAATAATCTATAAAAACATGTAAATCTAGTTCGGTTGAATATAATCAATTTACTCATGCATAGTTTATTAGATTTCTTTGAGTTCGTGTAAAAAAATAAAACATCCTAGGAGTCACTTAACACAGTTGCATGAAACCCTTTGGAATAACCTTTTTAATTAACTTCAACAAATAATTTTGTGTGAGTGCGTGGGTGTGTTAAGATTCCTCCTCAAATTGGGACTCCTCTCGTGTTTTTTTAAAAAACTCCCTTCTGTCAAAGACCTTCGGTTCTATTTTTTCTGTTCCAGAGTCGTGGATTGGTTTGCCCCAAAACTACTTGAGTTCTCCTTGTTTTCCATGTCTATAATATAAGTATAAGTATGAGTAGCAAGGTCCGCATCCCGATATATTTTATCAATGAGGCTGTTGACACAAATGAAAGGTGTCAAATGTTGTTACTGTTGCATTGTACAACCACTATGTGCCATTTGCCACTGGTACATGTTCAGGTCTTTGGTGTACAGACCCAGAAGGCTCTAATGATAGCCTTCTTCTCTCTGAAATATTATCCTAATTATGGGCAACTGGATGCCCTTGAACCAACCTATGCAGGATAAAGTGTAGATAATGAACTTAAAATGGTTTTCTGTCAAATTCAACCCAACCCCGTGAGCATGATTTGCTAAAACTGGGGTTTCCAGTATAGCTTTTGAAAATATACTTGTGATGGTGGGATGACATTTCCCTCTTGACTGAAGCACTGGAACTTTATATGATAAGATTTTACAATGCCACACCCCTAGAAACACAATCAAACTGAATACACTGACTGCTGAAATGAGAAATCCAGGTGATAGAAATGTGAGCCAGTATTCCTGAGCAGCTTCTTACCAAGATTTATTCCAAATACTGAAAAAAAAAAGAATCTATTCCATTGTGGAGAGATCTAAGGTCATTTTTTATTCCTTATTTCGCAGGTCCACCAATGTTAATATTCAAGATTTTTTTTTTTCAATTTGGAATACCACCATCAGAGGCAAGGTGAAAGGGGAGGTCTATGAAAGTATTTTTAGGGCAGCCTCCTTTCTGAATGGTATAGAAAACGTTGTGACAATATGTGTCACTGGTCTGTTTAGAGCAGTAGTTTCAACAGAATATAAGTATGTAGAATGAAAAGTACTACATGTATGCCATCAGTTTATGTATGCCATACTGTATTAAATTTTTTTAAGGTGAAGTCAAATCAATATATTTAAATCAAAGTACTAGTTTGGGCTTCTTTAAGAACAGGAGAAAAAATAAAAAGAAATATAGATCTATTTTGTTGTTAAAGAAAAACAAAATGTTTTTTCATTGATTCTGTCTTGGGTTTACATAATAGAAATCCACCAAACAAGGAATAAAAATTAATGGCCTTTCCATATGCTTCACATACCAGTCTGCTTTGTAACTAGGGATCTGTGCAATACATATGCCAGCAATTGCCAATTAGCTTAATGTGCATGTCTTTGGTCTCTAAACTCTACATAGAAACACCCTTGCCAGGGATGGGGCTCGGACCCAGAAATTTGTTGCTGTGAGGCAGAATTGCTTCCCACTATTTTACTGTGCTGCCCATGAGCAGGTCAATTTCATTTAAGTGAAAGCTGTTTTGGTACTAATGCAAGACTTTCAGAAACCCATTTAAAGCATACAAGTACGATGTAACAATGAAAACTAATTATTTATTTATAATTTTTAAAAAAAGCTGCTTACCGACCAATCTGTCGTGTAGGCAGACAACACACAGTCCAATGGATAACGCAACATCCAATGTGGTTTAAAGTGCAGAGATTTGACTTTCTGAGAATTTATGCCTAACTATGGTACTATCTACCAATTTCCCAATCTACTCCATCTACCAGTGTACTTGATCTTCCAATCTGTGTTTTTGACAGAATCTGACTTTTTGGAATAACCTGATATGTTGTCGGGGCTGCCCACATGGGCTAGAACCATAATTTTAAGGTCTATGCGCTGCTGGAGTCCCAATCTTCAAGCAAATCAGTGGTCTCACTGTGTCTTGAGGCTGAGCTTGTTGTACAATTTGCCATATAAAAGCTTTTACAGCGTATTTTTTGCTGTCCATCAGTGCAGCTAGGCAAATCGCCAAATTGCATAAAGTTTTGTTAAGGACACAGTGTGCTCCTTAGGGGCCAGAGTCCAAATGTAGCATTCTATGGCCTAACCTTAAGGCCAAAGGAAATAACCTACTTGCTCTTGCAGATGTGAATGTATCCACAGAAGCACTGTGTTCACTGAGGAAACTTTGCAAAAGTTACTGTTAGCTAGAGGCTCAGTGCCCAACTAAATGCTTTTTGGAGTAAATGGACTCCCTGGTGACGGCTTATCCTATACTGTAAATGGCATAATTCCATAACTATACTTAAATACTGGTCAAGAGCCACAATTTTGCATGAAATACCATTTAATGAAGGCTGTAGTTCCTTCATGTGAGGCACTAAAAGGAGTGTTATCTTTATACATTTAAAGAGCTGAGAACCAGAGTGGTATAACCAACAACCTGTTTTTGAGGAAAAGGACATGAAAGTTTTTGCAATATAAATAAATCAGGGATAATGCTCATGATATTATTCAAGGTAATAAAGAAGATGAAGGGAAGATTTTTTGATTGCTGTTTCTGTTTGGCCTTGTGTGCTTGTGGGGGTTTCCTCTGGGAGTTCTGGTTACCTCCCATACTCCAAAGACATGCACATTAGGCAAACTGGCTATTCTTAATTATCCGAAAGTGTGACTGTGGCTGTAATTGGACGTTTGCATTAGAGAACAGGTTTGATAGGGGGACTGGTACACTCTTAGTTGCCTGGTGCATCATGGGTTCAGAATGGGAAATTTGTGTGACTGTGAATTAGTTGGCCACATAATCTGTTTGTTAGTATGTTAGTTACCACACCACATATGTGTATTCATAATTTTGCACAGTATTATTTTCCTAATTTTTCTAGGTTTTAAATTTCTTAGCATCATAATTACAGTTACCCACTATCATTTTATATATTTTATTTCCCAGTTTATAAATCACTGAAGAGTGGCACAGTGGAGTAGAATTTAACAAAGCCTTCATCTTTAGTGTTGGCTGAGTTAGGCTCCAGCCCACTCACGACCCTAGTAGGATTAAGCGGTTTGGCAAATAAGATGAGAAATGATCAATTACGTAGTTCATTTCTTTCTCAGTATCCTTATTTCCTTTAGTTGTCTTCTTCGGTCATGTGTCTTTCTTGAATATGTCCTTTACATACATTTACAGCATTTGGCAGATGCTCTTATCCAGAGCGACATATAATTATCGTTTTTATACAACTGAACAATTGAGGGTTAAGGGCCTTGCTCAAGGGCCCAACAGTGTTGACAGTGGGTGACCTCTGAACTTCTGATCAGTACCCATCGCCTTAACCACTAAGCCACCACTGCCCTATTATTCATTCATTCATTCATTTTCTGAACCGCTTAATCCTAATTAGGGTCGTGGGGAGGCTGGCGCCCATCTCAGCTGACTCTGGGCGAGGACAGAGTACACCTTATGACCTTATTTTTTTAAGTGCTATATAAATTTAATTAAATTGACTGTGTGCATATGTCCTACACTGCTGAGTCTGGTCCCATGGTATTACTATAAATAAGTGTGTGTGTGTGTGTGTGTGTGAGAGAGAGAGAGAGAGAGACAGAGTGTCCACCTGGGATAAAGTTGGAGTCCGACAGACATGCACGGACTTCGCTGCTGTTTCCAGAACACTGATTCCCAGTAGGAAATAGAACGTCACAGTGGCGAAGACGAATTTGAGAGCCAGATGAGTCACAGCGGGACCATTCAGACCAGTCAGACCAACTCTCTGCAGAAAAAAATGGCATTAAACCTATTTTTTGACAAAATCAGTTTTATACTGCAATAATGTGTGCAACAATATGAAGTAATAAAAGTTCATAATTTTTTCTACCCAAGGCTAATACTTGGTTGCCGAAATGCTCACTTCGCTTTGTTTAGCAACAAATTTGTTGAAACATCAATACTCATAAGTAAAATGCATATTAAATTCAAGTGGTCATTAATTTAATTAAGGCTATTTCTGTCTTTACTTTCTTAACCAGAGCTCGAACCAATTAACTGATTCTACAATCACTTCCACCTACATTAACTCCCATTATAACCTAACCTTTCTGATGAACGGAGTACAAATCCTATTAACATGGTAACTTTTGCATAAAACATTAAAATTCACATTTTAAAAGCTCTAAACCTTTGAGGGAAAAAAACCCAGCTGCAACTGGCTAATAAATCAAACCTGGCATGTCAGTCCTGGGGGATTTCCATGATGCAGAGGGTTTAGCATTTGACCTCATTGAACACATTTCATTTAACTAATCAGCAAATGATTAAGACTTTTATAGAATATAAACACAGCCTAATTCTGGACTGTTGCCATTCAGTATATGAAAGAGCTTGCAGTTGAACAAATACTGATTTTTTTCCTGGCTATTAACTTCTGTAAATTTGCCTGGATGATACATGCAATAAATGTAAATGTTGGGATATATCAAACATTTTATCAAACAGAGCATAATATCCTAGTGACACATGGATATGTCATTGGTTCATTTTCACTATGATGCTCACTCTAATGAAGATCAAGCTCAAAGTAAATTGGTTGGGAAATTAAAAATGGCGGATGGTCTCCTGAGGGATCTCCTCCCAGACCTGGTCTAAAGCATCCGTTGGAGAGTCTGTGATGCAGCATGGTGTTGGTGGATGGAGTGAGACATGATGTCCCTGATGTGCGCAATTGGATCCAGGTCTGGGCATCAATGCCTTCGTCTTGCAGGAACTGCTGACACACTCCAGCCACATGAGGTCTAGAATTGTCGTGCATTAGGTGGTCCCAGGGCCAAGCGCACCAGAATATTTTCTCACAAATGGTCTGAGGGTATCATCTCAGTACCCAATGGCAGTCAGGCTACCTCTGGTGAGCACATGGAGGGCTGTGTGGCCCCCCCA
>JBCNYG010000023.1:14488762-14499028 GCA_039654305.1 Porochilus rendahli | reverse complement strand
AGAGAGAGGGGGGGGGGGGGGGAGAGAGAGAGAGAGAGAGAGAGAGAGAGAGAGAGAGAGAGAGAGAGAGAGAGAGACAGAGATAGAGAGACAGGCTATTTATCATTTAATGTCTGTAATAAACTAGTTAACTTAGGCAAATTCTTGCATAAGATAAGTGGACATATCATTGAGTGTGGAAGATGAATGTGAGTTTGTCTGGGACAGGTAGCCATAATCTGACTGTAGTGCTTGGATGTGTCTTACGTACTCTTTAGTGTGATAGGTGGCTGTGCCTTTGAGTGGGACATTTTGGTGTGTCCTGGATTTTAAGAGGTGGGTATGTATTTGAGTAGGACTAGCAGGGGTGTCCTTAAGTAACATTGGTATGGTATGCTTTTGAGTGGGACACATGAGAATATCCTTCACTGAGTTTGGTGGCCTTGTTCTGGTCATAAATGTAGATAGTTGTGTTGTTGAACTTGTCTTTGAGTGGGACAGATGGCCATGTCCTTGAAAATATAATTGGAGAATGTGCCTCTGAGAAGGACTAGTATGTGTGTCCTGCAGTCTGGTGAGCAGGAATTTAAGAGTGACAAGTGAGTGTATCCTTGAAGGTGGTCAGTAGCTGTTCCTTTGAGGAAGACACAACCTCAAATTAGCTAAGTAGGCATGTCCTTGAGTGTGGTAGCTTGATGCACCTTTAAGTGGGACAGTCAGAAATGTCATAGACTGTGAGAGGTAAGTGTGCTTTTGAGTCGGACAAATGGGCGTGCCATCAAATCTATATATAAACCTACATTTGAATAAACAGCACGTCTACATTTTGGTCTATTGACATCAAGGCAAGCCCACTTATAGTTTGCACTCCGTGTATCCATATGAACCTGCTAAAATGAAAACTCATTCATTCGTTCATTCATTTTCCAAACTGCTTAATCTAAATTACGGTTGAGGGGATGCTGGTGCCCATCACAGCCGACTCTGGGCGAGGGCGGGGTACACCCTGAACAGCTCGTCAACCATTACAGAGCCAACACACATACAACCATTCACACTCACACTCACACCTAGGGGCAATTTGAAACAGCCAATTAGCCTAATGTGCATGTTTTTGGACTGTGGGAGGAAACCGGAGTACCCGGAGAAAACCCACACAAGAACAGGGACATGCAACCTCCACACAGAATCATCCAAGCCTGGGAATCGAACCCGGGACATTCTTGCTGTGGACGTGCTAAACATTGTGTCACTAAAATGGAAACTGAGAGTGGAAAACAAAAAGATAAAATGATAAAGACAGTGATAAAGATAGTGAAAAGGAGAAACATGATAACGAAGGAGGTAAAAGAGAGACAGTGTAGAGAATCAATGAAGATAGAGGGGTGACATGGCATGTCCAAAAAATCTAAAATACAGTGATTAAATATCTATATATATACCATAAACAGGAAATTTTAATTTGACAGTGTAAAATTTAATGCCTTTCTAAATGTAATCAGACCAATCAGAGTCATGTTGAAGCAATCATGTTCCCTAAACTGCTCGAGTAAACTTGCTTAATTGGCTTTTGACTGGGTGTATTTTTCAAGCAGATCCTGAATAAGCAGAACTGATTTATACAGTATAAACAGACCGCTCAAACTATCCCTTCACCTCTACTTTAATTAATACGGACGAACAAATAAGTAGCACCTCTCTTTTCCTTCTAAAAGAGCAGAGAACTTTGGGAGATGAAAGCCAAAGATTCCCCAAGCATCAACTCCATCTGAGAACTAATTAAGTTTCTGCAAACACAGAATTATCATCCTTTTTCCTCTCAGCATGTTAAAAACCCAGTGGTAGGCGTGAGGGATATAGAAAAAAATCTGATTATGATACTTATTTACAGCACATAATATTAGCTTTGCTGAGGATTGTTGCCACAATTAATCCTTTCCATTTGCTTTAAATTCACATGGAAACAAAAGAAATATAAGTGATTCAGCTAGATAGTTAGATATACTCTCACTGGCCACTTTAACGGGAACACTTGCATGGCTAATCATACACATACTACAATTATCCTATCAACAGATTTTGTGTCAGCTGTGCAATAATTAAAATCATGCAAACAAAGATCAAGAGCTTCTGTTCATGTTCACATCAGTCACTTCATTGACTGTGGCAGGCTGTTTTAAGCATTTCAGAAACTGCCAAGTCTCTAGACTTGTAATATATGGCATACAGCTTCACAGCAATGAGTTTGGCAAAAATTTGGAGTTTTATTAAAGATTTTAGGCATAAAAATCCAAGACAATCTAATTTCCCTAACATGAGGCAGGCAGAAGTAAATTGATGAGGCAAGCCACACAGCAGAGATAACCCAAAGAGCCCAGACAAACACACAGACAGAGTTATATCTGGATCTGACATCCTGATATATAAAAATATATCAGGATGTCAGACCCAGAGCAGAATATAAAAGTCAAAAAGGCAAACTGGATAATATACAAAAGCAAACAATAAACAAAGGCTCGGTAACGACTGGAAAAAAAACACAAAACTATACTTTGCAATGAGTGCTTTTAAACAGTGTCCTTTTTTTAGTGTGGTTTGTAATCCGGTTTGAGTGCAGACAAGTGTGCTGGTGGTCATGTGAAGAATGAGTCAAGCCAAAATTCATGAACATGTATGTATGCGCTTTTCATGGTCTGCTTAAAAAAAAAAATATTGTAACTTAATAAGATACATGATTACAGCCCTTCGGTTAATAACCAACCAAGTTATTTCAAGTCAACAGCAATAGGCTGGAATGGATGTATGGATGCACAGTAAATATGTATTTAACCAGTGTAGCTATATAATAATCCACTTTATTTAAAAAAAATTCTGACCCCAAACTTTAATGACGTCAGGCTTTCAGCTTGTGTTGAGAAGCAACCAGTTTTCACTACTATTTTACTGATAACAGGAATAAACAAAAAGCACAAAAACAGAAGCAAGCTTGCATCAGATATTACCAACTCAACAAAATGTTTTGTGGCAAGTGCATTATAATTTAGGAGGCGTTTGTACATCATCTTTGTACAGAGCATCCCTTGACTTATTGACTCAATTTAAGGTAATAGGAACATTGTGTACATTTCAAATTTCCCCAAACTATTCTTTTATATTATGTCTACATGGGAAATTACTTTTAAAGTAATTTTTAAGTGATGATGATGATGATGATGATGATGGAGGCTGTTGTTTAAGCAAATTACAAATTTTAAGGTTTGACATTAATAATGATTACAGACAAGAATAATACCTAATTGTCTACTCTCCCTGTTTTCCCCCCACCTGCTTAAGGAGTGAATTTCCATTTAGATTACATGTTCCCCCCTAATATTGAGACAAGCGCTCATTTAATTAGGCTGACTACTCCTGTATTACAGCAAGATTTAGCAGCCAGTATAATTAGCCTGAGTTGTGATTACACACACTGTGCTGTAGGGGCTTTTGTCTATTTTCAGTTACAAATCAGAGTATTTTCACCTCTTAACAGCAGCACTTGCTTTTATACTTTTAGATTTATGAACAAATTCAAGTGCTTTTGTTTTGCCTTTGTTCCCTTTCCCATTAATCACTACTCAACAACCCTCTAGCACGTACCGATTACCTTCGGGACGTTAGTTTAAAATGAGACATGCCCATAATCACTTCAGAGAAGAGCACTACAGTCAGGAGAGAATTCGAATGTGTGTGCATGCATGCATTATTGTGCATTAGTGCATCTGTTCTACATTTGTTCTCTATGAATTTTACATTAGCACCTCTGGTAACTATAGTTTACAATAATTTCAGAACTACTTTATGTGACGCTTGTGTTAATAATGACATGGATAATCATTAAAAGGCATATTTATAAAACTATTATATGAATATACAGGCTATGGCAGATGGGATTTTCTAAGGTAAACTCTCATAAAAAGCCTATTAAACACGCAGTAACAAATATTTATGGATCCCTTATGTTGTGCTGCATTGTTCTTTAAATAATTCACTCACTGGTTTGAAAGGACTTCCAAATTCTCATTAATAGGCAAAGTTGCATAGTGGTTAGCAAACGTTTTGAGTTCGGTGTCCCAGGCTCAATGAGGGCGTTTCTGCGTGGAGTTTGTAGCTGCTCCAAATGGCCTCTTTGTGTGAATGTGAATGGTTGTGAGTGTGTTGGCCAGCGATGGAAGGGCAAGCTTTTCAGGCTGTACCCTGACTTTGCCCAGAGTTGGTTGAGATGGGCTTCAGCCTCCCCAGGACCCTAGTAGGATTAAGCGGTGTGGCAAATAAATGAATAAATGAATGAATAAAACTCTCATTAATATGCAAATAATCTTGAATAGACAAAAGAAAATGACTTCAGTAGGCACATTGTTATCATTGTTATTATTATTTTTTAAATTAGGTATGCCAACTTTTTTCCTCCCCTCATTTTCACATTTTCCATGAAAGGCAATAAGTGCACTTTTATTATTGCATCCATACTAACATCTATACATTACGGCATACTCAAGCTTTTTTAAACCTCATGTCAGTCAGTTGCTTACTTATCATGTTTGTGAAAATAAAAAGATTTAGTGTTGATTGCCATGTAAAATATCCATCATACATTTATGCAACAGGAAGCATATATCTATTATATATCTGTTAGATCTCTATATGGACCAAAGTTTATTGCAATTACCTGGCAACTTGTGTAAGAACAAGCATGCAGCACCGATGTTCATAGGCTGAAAACCATGAACACATTCTAGATGGATAGTATTATTGTTAAATTTTAATTATCATTAAACCATATACATATACAGTCCTGCATTAACCAATGTTAGCAGCAGTCTCCCAATGTCACAGTGAGAAGCCAGTTGTTATTGTATGGTCTATAATTAGTCCTCAAAATGCACTCTGAACAGGTTGCTTATCTATCGCAGGGATAACACAGAGACGAACAACCATTCACAGTGAACTATGGGTATGACAATGGGTGGAAAATAGTAGCCTATTCATGTGCCAAGCAAGGAGTCATTACTAAGTGTTAGACAGGTCCAAAGCACTACTGAAAACTATGGCAGGGTTGATGTGTCATAGGCCAAAATGATAAGAACATTGAAATCTTTTTTTTTTTACTTATATTTATGTCAGCCTCTTTGTGAACTAATTCATGTGCTCCAAAGTGCTAAAAATATAAATAAGGCTATTGATAACATACAAAGCATTTTAAATATGATAGAACAAAATAGATTAAATCGCTCAAGAAAATCTGGGCTATGCAAAGTAACTGTCACTTTTAAACCACATTAAGCTATTTGACAATTTAAGCTCTAACTTCTTAATCATGGGACACACTCACATGAAGTTACATATCACAGGAGAGTTTACAGTTTCAGGGAGGGGGAGCTGGATTAATAATTCCAAGATCGAGGATTCAAGCCCCACTATCACCGGGATGTCACTGCTGTCCCCCCAGTGCAGCTAACTGGGTTATCAAAATTCCGGCCATGTCTCTCACTGTCTGTGGTGAGAGGCATGTAAAAGAACCATCACTTTTGATCAAGAGTAGGCTGCATTGCCCTCATCGTGTTTTTGCCCTGCGATGGCCTGGTGAAATGGGCACCAGCCTCTCTGCGACCCTAATTAGTATTAAGCAGTTTAAAAAATACATAAATGACAATTTCAGTTATGTAGGCAAATTTAAATATTTCAGTTATGTATGTAAATTTAAATATTTTAAGAACAGTCAAAAAGACTACGGTTGTTTTCATATATGGCCCGTTTTCATGATCCAAGTTGTCTACGGATGATGAGTCAGCATTTTTTCACGTACGCCTTAATATATATGTATGTGAGGAATGAAAGGTGTTGCTCAGGTCTATTGGTAGCCCAACCCTTGAACACTTTGAGAAAATCTCAATGAGTAGTTTCAGCAAGATGGAAGCTACAGCAGACATCGTTCAAAGATCACTGAAAGTGCTGAGGGAAATGTTTCTGGATTGCTTAATCTCCTTGCGTGCCGATGTTGGGTGTCCAGCCTATTCTCCTGACCTTGAGTTTTTCTTCTTAAATCACGAGTGGAATTTTGGACTACAGCAAACATTGGCACAGTAATGTGAATCTCCATATTCACCACTACCAGTATTTTTTTTTTTGTAATTAAACAAACAAAAAGATATTCTATTTACTGCCATGGAGTTGCATGATTCGACAGGACATTAGCCACTACTCCACTATCGTGCTGGGGTGAGCCCCAGCTATGTCCAGGCGACCAGAGGCTTGTAGCCTGAAGCTTTAAGCCTTAAGCTGAAAACCAGCAACACACATCAAAGTTTATTTAAAACTTAAAAACAAGTGCTTATGCAGTTATTTATATTGAGAGCCCACAGTTATATATAAAAAAAGTGCTATTCCATAATAACCACAGCATTATGGATTCATGGTCTAAGAATCATGGTCTAAATGGAGTTATGGAGATATGGATATTTTGTTCCATATTTTTGTGAAATTTGACTAGAATGAATTGGAAATTGTGTTACCGAAGAATAACATGTAAATCTAGCTGACTCACACAGACTCTAATCTGCTTTCTTGGAACTTAAAAATATTTAGAATGAATAATAAAGTAATTCTCGATTTGGGCTTTTGAATGATATTGAGAAATATTCAGATTTCTCAATTTTAATAATTTTCCATATTCAAACTTGTGTGTTTTCTTCTGGCACACACATGCAGAACACATATTGCTCACTTTAACTTCATACATTACCTTGTCATACCATTTTATTTTTCATTGTTACTCAAAGGAATTCATTTGATGCCCTTGCAGTTACGCTGCAATGTATTAATGCCTATTCCAGTCTTATTCTTATACATCATTATGTATTATGTGTCCGTACAAAAACTTGCCTACACAAACATTTAAACATACAGTATACTTAAGCATAAACAGTAAGGGAGTCTGTTGTCACCTGGGCATGGTGTTGTGTTACACTCTTGATATTCCTGTGCAGGTCCTGAACATGTCGTCCCTCCATATTTTGGTTTAGGGTTTGTGCAGGTTCGCTTGCGGCTACGCACTCCAGAGCTGCAGTCACGGCTGCACTGAGTCCATGAGCTCCAGACTGACCAGCCTCCATTCACTGTGAGCCCAGAGATACGGCCTGATCGCAGCATGTCTCCTGACACACACACACACACACACACACACACACACACACGCACGCACGGATGGAGACTGAGTTAGGCTGAGTCTGCTGAATTGAGGATGTGAAGATCTGAAGCACTCTGTGCTGATTCATGCAATATTTGAATTGATGCCTTGTCATGAATATCACACTTTCAATTTGAGGAAAGTAAAAGGAAAATATATAGCATATGAGTTAATCGCATCACACTCTTAAATTCAATGAGAGTAAAGTAAAATAAAATAAATAAATAAAATAATAAAATGAGATATTTGTAGCGTTAGTCATTCATTCATTCATTTTCTGAACCGCTTATTCCTAATTAGGGTCACGGGAAGGCTGGAGCCCATCTCAGCCAACTCTGGGCGAGTGCAGAGTACACCCTGGACAGCTCGCCAGGCCATCGCAGGGCAGAAACACGCTGACGGCTATGCAGCTACTCTTGACGAAAATCAGCAATGATTCTTTTACATTCCTCTCACCACAGACAGTGAGAGACATGGCGGGCCTTTGATAACCCAGTTAGCAGTTATTACTGTGAACTCCATGTCTACCTGGGTAAACCATGCCTGATGGAGGATGCTGATCCTTTGGTGTTTTGGAAAGAAAATCAGAGCAGTTTTTTAAACCTAGCTGCACTTGCCTGCAAATATCTGGCCATACCTGCATCCTCTGCACCTGTTGAGAGGATCTTTAGTGTTGCAGGAAATATATTCCAAACTGAAAATGAGGGAACTAGATATAAAACACATTTAAAGTTGTTTCATTGTCTAAAAATGTATGGTCCTAAATGTATATACGCACACAACACATTTGTACTATCAATTTTATGTTGTCTATTTAAGATGTAAATATATTGTCAAGGCATAAAGATTTTTCCAGTATTTTGTTCCTTTTTTAGGGGTGTGTCAATATCTTCCAACTTATTGATTTTTATGGAAGTAGTAGTGCTGCGATGGCCTGGCGAGCTGTCCAGGGTGTACCCCACCCTCTGAGATGGGCGCCAGCCTCCCCGTGACCCTAATTAGGAATAAGCGGTTCGGAAAATGAAGGATGAAGGAAGTAGTAGTGCTTACCTTCTTTTTATGTGCCTAATTGAAACTCTAATGATTGGCTGGGTATTTGGTATGTTTCACTATTTATCTCATACAAGTCTTTTCCTATATACAGTGTATACAGTACTGTAAATGCAAGCGAACGTGTCTTATTTTGGATGTCACGTTGTCATGTTAAATTAGGAGCATGTGTTTGAGGACATGTATGATAAACCACCCAGTGCATTTTTCAGATACTGCTGGCGTTATTTCACACCTCTGATGTGCCTAGTAAGGTATTTATCTTACATCATCCCACAGCACAGTGACATTTTTGATTCTGAACAGTTTGGATCAGATAGTTTTTATTGTTATTGTACGGCAGATGCTCCACATAAATAGATTTTTCAAATGGGTATAATTTGTGTAAAAATACATAAGTCAGGAGTCTCTGGAGTCTGTGTTTTACAGTCATATATAAACGTTCACTGAACACAAAATTAAGAGTGAAAAAAGAGTGATAAGATTTGCCTCTCTCTTTTACAACTAATCTCATTATAACTATACTATGACAAGAATAATGATGTTTTACAGCTTTTACAAAAAAAATACCGTGACCATCAAAGTAAAATCTGTGTGTTGTTCTTTTATAAATTAAAAATATTATCATTGCCAAACTGCTCTGGTATAAAAGGAAATGGTTCAGTTTAGTTCGGTGCTGTTACTACAAGGCCCTGTGATGGCCTGGCGAGCTGTCCCGGGTGCACCCCGCCCTCGCCCAGAGTCGGCTGAGATGGGCACCAGGCTCCCCACGACCCTAATTAATAATAATAAGTGGTTCGGAAAATGAATGAATGAATGAATGTTACTACAAGAAAATAATAAACTGTGGGGTGGTAACAATAACTTGTTTTCTGTTAGGCCACATCTCATATACATACTGTACATATTACTTACTTAATCTTTCCTTTGCTTTTAGGGAGCTTCGTTTGTTGCCTGGAAAAATATAAGCCGCTCATGTATAATAATGTTTACATGCATCCAAACTATGCCTATGCTCATGAGTGATCTGATTTTCCCCATAATGGTCATTACATGGGGTTTGGTGAAATTATACACCCACACAGGGTCACTTAAACAGGTTAGGAAAATGGATTTAAATGGCCAAATAGCTTCAGATTGGATAAATACTAATGACTAATATGTTTCAGTAGGCATTAACCTTAACTTTCGCAGAGTTTCTTCTCATTTCTTAAACTGAACTATATCAGATGTATTTAGTAGTAGTGAAAAAGATGTCACAGTGTTTTAAAAGGACATATTATTATTATTATGCATCAAAACAAATAAAATAACTAATGAAATTACTAAAATTGGGTTGAGTTTTGTCCGACACTTTATTAAAATAAAGTTGTTATAATGCTTGGATGATGCAAACTGGCCAACTCCCTTTTGACTGACCATGATCGGAAATCAACTTGATGGAGTTAATTGGATGACTTTGATTCATAACAACAATGCATGGCTATGTTTAGTGGTGAAAATAGAAGCATTTCCATAAACCCGCTGCAACAAGATCATACATGATTGGGACTAAACAGCCGTCTGGGCATAAATAAACAATTTGTTTATAAGAATAATCAAAACAAAAGTCTTCAAAATTCTAGTTTTCATAAAGATAAGACTCTGGAGTTTAATTGGTCAGGTGGAGGCAGAGAAGTGGCTGATGACTTCACAGAGAAACTTTGGGATGTGCTAGTAAAGACACAGTGGTTCAAATCTTCACATCTGCAACACAAATTCATGGTGAAACTTTAAAACAAATCTGGACTGAAATAAAAGTTGTGACAAAACAATGCCACGGTGAATGCAGGCTGTAATCAAAACATAAGACAGAAAACAAAATATTAGGTTGTGGGCCTTTTTTTTTTTTTTTTTGCCTGGGGATGTGTTTCCTCGTTTGTCTTTTCTCTCTTTTTCCCCACACCTTTTTATAAAACGTGTTTCAACTTTGCTTCCAGTGTAGAATGAAATGCATTTTCTTTTTTTTTTTTTTT
>JBCNYG010000023.1:14397664-14417156 GCA_039654305.1 Porochilus rendahli | reverse complement strand
ATATATAAATAATAGAGAGAGAGAGAGAGAGAGAGAGAGAGAGAGAGAGAGAGAGATAGTAGAAGTAGCTAGCGAAACTGGACAGAACCATTTCCGGATTGCACAGTCTGTGTACAGCACATGTTCTGCCAGACAGCAATATTAGGCCTAACTAAAGACTTAGGGCCAATTCTTAGGAAAAGTTGAAAAAAAGAACATGTTTCTTTTCATGGAATTAGTCTTAAATTAACTATAAAAAAGGCTATACATTAGTTTTATACCCCTGCAAGAATATTTGCGGTCAAAGTATATGAGCTGATATCCTCCATATATACATACATACGTAAAATTATATTCACAAATCCAAATCCCAAGTATGAGCCCAAGTCAAGTATCAAGTCACTGTGTGTTTTGAATATTCTGCCTGTGGGTTTCCTCCCACTTTCCAAAACAGTACAGCAGGTGACTCATTAATACTAAGGAATGAGTGTCACATCCATAGTGTATTCACTCCTCAAGCCAGTGCTCCCAGTGATGGACTTTAGATTGACCGTGACCTTGACCAGAACAAAGCACTTACTGAGGATGAATAAATGAATAAATAAAGATTAATGTTAAAATCATATATTTAAACAGTTGTGGAGATGTACAATGGAGGCAAATGTTTGACTTTTACCACTTTAACTACTCCAAGCCTTGTTTTCGTTTACCGAATAATCTTCAATTTATATTTATTTTATTGCTATAAATTGCGGACATTTACAGAAAAATAAAAAAGACGTTTCTATGTTTCTGTTTTTAGTGTTTGTTTGTTGTCTTCACCAAGATCCCATCAAACTTTACTAATAGAAGTCCAAACTAAGTGCTTTTATTGACTGAGAGCAGTAGGAACAATAACACACAGCAAAACACTAATGCACTAATGGAGCCAATGTCCGGTGTTAAGTTGCGAAGAGATAATGAAAATGAACACTGTGTATGGCATGAACTGGTATGAAAACACAACATTCACATAGATTTCATCTTTAGGTTTTCCCATATATAAAAAATAGACTGGTTCAAGTTGGTAAATAAAATAACCACTGTTACCCTTCAGGTGTATGGTAAAACATCCTATATAAGGTCAAAGTTGAGTTTACGGCATTAACAGAAAACTATATACAAAAAGATATAGATCAGAATTAGGCTATATTGGGCAGAGCCTTAATTAAACAGCTAAAGATTGGAAAAGCATTTACTGGTCCAAAGAATCCTGAGTTCTACCATAACCAGATGACAGCAGGCTCAGAATTTGGCCTTCGGAGCACTGATACATAAACCAAACTGCAAACACTTCCTGCTGTAGCTAATAGTAGTATTGGTGTGGGGAATGATTTTTTGGCACACACTGGGACCATTAATACCAATCCAGAATCATTTGAATGCCTCAAGCCATTGGAGCATTGTTGCTGACCATGTGTAGCCTTTTATCGACACAATTTACGCATCTGATAATGGTTACTTTCAGCATGATTATGAAACAGGTCACAAAAGCACAGTCCAAACTGCTTCTATGAACATGGCAATGAGCTTAAGGCCCCCCAGTCACCAAATTTGAATTGAATAGACCTCTTTTTGGATAGGGTATAATATGGGAGAATTGTAGCATCAATGTGCACCTAAAAATCTTCAGCCAGAATCACACAGGAGTATTTCCATGCCATGGAGATTTAAAACTCTTATAAGAGCACCGTAGCCTATGCTGTAATAATAAAGTGGGCATTAAGTGTTTATTCAATTTTCAGTAGTGTTTTTGAAGGGTTTTAATTGAATGTAAGTGTTCATCACGTCTAATGAACTTGCTCAAAAAGTCTCCTTTATTTATAATAAACTTTGATACAAGCTTTACTTTGAAAGCTGATACTTTGAAATCATGAAAGTCTCTCAAGCATCAGTATGGGGTAGAAAGTTTTAGCAGCCCCTGCTGTCTCAAATGTTGAAGCTGCTAAATGAGATGTTCTACTTAATTTATTGAAGTTTCATACGAAAGGTGTGACTGGAGCACCTAAACACATATTTTATATAATTATTAGTATGCATCAATTTCAATACTTTTATAAAAAAAATAGTAAATGTTTTACTTTTTTTTGCATTTAATGGGTAAATTTGCAAACGTTTCTGAATGTCTAAGCTTTTTAAAATGGCCACTTAGATCCTTCTAATTTCACTAATTGTGAAATATTGTAAGTGATACAATAATTTTAAGTATTGTTCTATATGGTGACATTTATGTTTGTATTATTTTCTATAACCACTTAACACTGCTGCTGCATCAAAAAACACAACCTGAAACTTTATTATGCAGGTTTATTATGAAGTCATACATCACTACTAGCCCTGTGATGGCCTAGTGTGCTGTCGAGGGTGAACTCTTCGCTCACCCAGAGTCGGCTGAGATGGGCGCCAGCCTCCCTGTGACCCTAATTAAGATTAAGCAGTTCAGAAAATGGATGGATGGACATCACTACTATGCATAAATCCCGATGATACTCCCGAGCTCATCTTAGATGGAGAGAAAGCTTTTTTTTCCCGAGGAAAAAAACAAACATATTGGATCCATTATGTCAAAAAGGAAAATGGCCATTCAAATTGTCAGCAAAAAATGCAAGAGCTAATATCTTTTATTGAATGGGTGTTCATCAGTGCCTATGGCATGGGTGAGTTTTGAGTGTGTGTGTGTGTGTGTGTGTGTATGTGTGATAGTACCATTGATGTAAAGGCACATTAGTGTGGACTCATAGAATGGCTCTCTGGCCTGCTGCCAGTCCATATCCATCTCCTACTGAAATTGTGTAATGCATCATAAAAACAAAAAGAGACTATAGACGGCTGTGCTAATGAAATCTTGCATTGAGCAAAAATAGACAAAAGTTCTAACAGAAAAACTGCAATAATTAACAGTTTCTCAATCATTAAGAGTGTAAAAACATAATCACACTTGGTTTTTGTGCTAGAAGTGCTTGTCTAGACTTACTCTCTGGATTTGTGGAATGTGCAGCGCATGAGCGGGATTTTGATAACCTGATCTCTGACTCCAACAAAAAGCTCACTGCGACTCTGCAGGATGAGTAGGCTCAGGATCGGCTCTCTCCTCCTGTAACGGAAATGTTACATTTATTTGAACTTACAGCCAAGACTTTATACTACAAAAATGTATTTAATCAAATGGACTACCAATTACTGTGGTTTGTGCTTCTGTACCTGGAGGCGAAAAGTTCAATCTCATCTAGCAAGCAGCTGCCTGTGGTTCGATTAAGTGGAGAGAGAACCTTCTTAATGGTTCCATAATCTGTGACAAACAAACAAACAGAAAACAAACAAACAGAAAGTTTTGACAAACAAACAAACAGAAAGTTACATATCACTCAATAAAATGCATTGGCTATACCGATATTGGCTATTTGATAAACTATATTTGATGAGAGCGGAAATGAATTAAGCTTAACTCGTTAGAGAAATTAAGTATGCAATAATGAGAAATAAAATTTTACTACAATCGTTAAACAATCATGATGATATTGTTAGGAGGATATCAAAAGAGGCAAGAGGAACGCTAGCATCTCTAATGAACAAGAACCACATAGCTAAAGGCTATTTGATTAAATTTATTATTTTTTTCTTTCTTGCAAAGTTGCTTTACATAGTAAAAACTAATTTGGTAAAAAAATTAACTATGCAGAAAGAGTATTCTATATTTCTGAAAAGTATTTTTTTTTGTTTTGTTACAAGGAAAACAAACATCTTTAAGGTTGGGTATTTCATTCATTCATTCAGTTTCTAAGCCAATTCATACCAATTAGGGTCGCCGAGAGGCTGGCGCCCATCTCTGCTGACTCAGGCCGAGGACAGGGTACATCCTGGACAGCTCTCCAGGCCATTGCAGGGTTAAGTGTTAAGTGAACAAAAAAAAATGTTTTGGGACTTGTGAAGAACTCAAATTATGTGACTAGAGTGACTCAGTAGAGCTCTCGTGATAACTGCTGCGGATAAAATCCTGTTTCTCAAGTAAAATCATCTCTGATATTTATAGTGAACAATACTAAATTATAAAAATATTAAATTCTAGTTAGCAAAACATAATTTTTCTGATTCTGAAACTGGGTGGGGTGGTTTTTTATTTTGTTTTCTGAGCCTTGCTAATATGCAACTGAAAAGAACGTATCTGTAAAGAGGAACGATACATAAAAGGACCAGTGAAAAGGTAAAACACCTCTTATGTTTTCAATGACCATAAAGAGCTTTAATATTTCTAGTGATCAGGAAAAACTCTTTATTGATGCCAGTCAAAAATGAGGACATTGGCTATTGTGAACAGAAGGAACATCTTTATTCACTCAGGTGAACATACCTTTAAAGACCTTTAAAGATTCTTATGGAGAATATTACAACTTAATAGATTTAAAGTAATTAGCAGGGGGAACACCTGAGTTAACAGGATGGATATCTTTATTGGCTTTCATGAACAGGAAAGACATCTTTATTAACTCTAGTGAACAGAATGGACACCTTTAATAACTCTAGTGAACAGAATGGACACCTTTAATAACTCTAGTGAACAGAATGGACACCTTTATTCACTCCAGTGACCAAACAGAACATCATTAAAGAGTCTTGTCAGCAGGGAGAACCACACTCTAGAAAACAGGAGGGATATCTTTATTGTTTACTAATTCATTCATCTCAAGAACTGCTTAATCCTACTAGGGTCGCAGAGAGGTTGGTTCCTATCACAACCGGCATTGTTCAAAGACAGAGAACACCCCGAACAGTTCGCCAGGTCATCGCAGAGCAACACACACATAACCATTCAGACTCATACCTAGGGTCAATTTGGACCAGTCAGTTAGCCTAAAGTGCATGTATTTGGACTGTGTCAGAAAATGGGAGTACTCAGAGGAAATCCATGCAAGCCCTGGGAGAGCATGACACAAATATAACACAATCTCCAGAGAAATGCCCAAGCCCAGGAATATAACCCAGGACCATTCTTACTGTGAGGCATGCATGCTAAACACTACTCCACCATGCCACCACATCTTTAATATCTCTAGTGAAGACATATTTATTGATACTTGTGAACAGGGACAACATCTTCATTCACACTAGTGGAATTTTTTATTCACTTTGGTCAACAGAGGAAGTGTGTCTATGTAGCAGGAAGAACATCTGCAATGTCTAGAGTGAACAGGAAGGAGCCCTTCCATATCTCTAGTGAAGAGGAAGGATGTCTTTAGAGACTCCAGTAAGCAGGAAGGAGACCTTTAATAACTGGTAACCAGTAAGAACATTTTTAATGTTTCTTCTGAACAGGAAAGAGAGCTTAAATATCTGTAGTGAACTGAAAGCTTTTTAATGTCTCCAGTGCAAAGAAAGGAGATAGTTAATGTCTCTAGTGAAGAGGAAGGACATCTTTATTGACTTCGGTTCACAGGGAGAATGTTTGTAATGCCTCTAATGAAGAGGGAGGATATCTTTAATGTCTCTAGCAAACAGAAAGGACATCTTTAGTGATTTTAGTGAACAGGAGTGTCTCTAAAAAGTCTGGTAAACAAAATAAAGTTGTTTAACTAAATGTCTACATACATGTCTAATGGGATCAACTTTGAAACAGCAATGACAATTATGAAATAAGATAAAAAAATCAACCTACTTTGCTTTACACAAAAGCATTTACTCTTCAAAATGAGTTGAGTTAAAATGTACATTAAGTTCACCATTATCCACAAAATAGATACTTTGGATCTTGCAAACAGCCTTAGTTTTATTAGAGCTTAGCTTGATTTAGCAGTAGAATCACTTTTCAGACTTAAGCGCACACAATTTTTCATCATTCACCATTTCTTTCCTATCTTTTTATTTGTGGGGAAGTACTTGGAGCTTATTCAATGGCCTCACATTATCATGAAGAATGGATGGAGTATTGAGTTCAATACCTCTGATATTATCCAAAGGAGTATTTACTCTTGATCTTATTTTCAGCTTCATAGAGCTTTAAAGGTATTTTATGGAACATATATCGTAAGTGGGCAGATCATTGATTTTTAGACCCTGCACGAAGCATCGATTTGGTTGATAGCCCTGTCGAACACAGCTTTAGCATGGTGTGATTCCAAAATCTGTCCACAAAATTACCCCACCTTAGTGCCAATCGAAGGTGAACTTAATGGAGTAACAAGGGTGCTTGGCAGTGAAATTTATTTGACACAATTTTTACCTTAAACATATTATGAAGCTAATAAATTCTATGCATTAAACACCTGATTACTGATATGTTTTTAAATAGTACAGACTTTACAAATGGTTGTAAATTCATTTCACCCTCAGTAAAACATGATACACCCGAACAAATAAAAAACAAAACTGCAAAAAACAATTTTTATAAGTTAAATAAAAATAAAGAGATCAGTCACATCAAAAAAGTAAGTACATCCTTACATTTACAAATCTCCAGGTGTTACTTTCTACTGAAGTATGAGGTATCATCGTACCAAGATCGTATCAGCTCTCTAAAGCCCTCAGAATAAAGGCTGTGGATAACGTCTGGCAAGGGACTTTGAAGGATTTGTGAGTTATTTGAAAAGGTCCACTGTATGGACCTCAGCTTTACGGTTATATTATCTTGTGGTCAGAATCCATTTACAAATTGGCCAACTACTAAGATTATTATGTCCCTGTAATGAAATACTCACTGTAGCTCTGAAAAGACTCCATAGGCTAAGGAAATGTGTGAATTTGATGAGGTAAATAAAACTAATATTAATGTAAAACACAGAAAATCTTGGAACGTTTGCAGATTATAAGATCCAAAAATCAATTTGTATAAACATTAAATTGATAGAAAATAAGTGAAAGTAAAAACAAAATGAAAAATTTAACCCCATTTTCAGAAAAGTTCATACATTTTCCCTGAATGCAATAAAAATGTAAATCTGTGATTTGGTAATTCATGCAAACATTTAAATGTCAAAAATACAAAGAAATATATGTTGTAAATATAAAAAATAAAAATTTGAATTTGATGCAGTATACACAGTGTTGGGAAAGACGTATGCTTACTTTTGTGCTAAGTTGCCTTTCCTTTTAATTATACTTTTTAATCATAAGGCCTGGGAAATCAACTAGAGAACTTATTGCTGAAGTTTTGTTTGATACAAGACATCAACTGCTCAACAGTCTGTAGTCTCTTCTCCTCTTCATACATTTTGAACAGCGGACAGATCTGGACTGGCAGTAGGCCAGTCAATCACATGCACTTTGTGTCTGCAAAGCCACACTGAAGTATCCTTAGACATTTGTCTTGCTGAAATAAGCATGGACTCCCAGAAAAAGATTTTGCCTTAATAAAATGTGTCTAAAATCCCTGTATGTGTATTATTCCACATCACTGATAAGTCCAAACACATGCAACTCTTCCACGAATAGGCCACTGATGCACACGCATTCCATAATAGATCTTAACTTTTGCACATTGCACTCCTAACAATCTGGATGGTCATTTTCCTTTCTGACATCCGTTTTTTACCAACAACAAACTGAAATGTCGTCTCATCTGATTCACATGTTCTATCTGTGCTTACATTGGTTTCCATCCAGGTACTCCTGTTTCCTCCAACAGTCCAAAGACATACATTGCACATTAGGCTAACTGGCAGTTCCAAATTGACCCTAGTTGTGGGTGTGATTAGGTGTTTGTATTGCCCTGCTATGATCTAACAAGTTGTTCCCTACCTTCGAACAATGTCAGCTGAAATAAGCACCAGCTTTCCCGCCACGCGAATAGGATTAAACCGTTTCGCAAAAGAATGAATAAGTGAAAGTGACTGAACAAATCACATTTGTTTTTCATGTCCAAATGTTAGTATCTAGGGAACAGTATGTGTATTTCTAATGACTCACAAGAACAGAAAGTATATCTCATGATTCTCTTATAACCAGTAGAACATCTGAAAAAACGAACAGCAATATCACAGTCTCTAGAGCCTTGCAAAAGTACCTATAATAAATATAGAGACCAGAAGTGCACCACAGCATCAGAAACAAGAAGAACAAAGATCAAGTGAACAGCTAGAGAGTATCAATTGACTTCCATGAACAGGAAAAGCACCTCAAAGGTCAAAAGAAAAAGAAGAGAGTCTCAACTGACTTTCAGGGACAGGAAGCACATTCCAAAGGTCAAGTTAAAAAGTAGGGTCTTCTTTGACTTACAGGAGCAGTAACATCTTAACAACCTCTGGTGAACTATCATCTATCATGTTTTAGTGTATCAGAGGAGTATCTCTAGTATATCTAGTAAACAGAAACATCATCTTAGAAATTAAAAAATATGTGAACTCTCTGCCTGAAAGGTTAAATGCTGTAATCAAAGTACAGGGTGGCCATAATGAATATTGACTTTTCCCCCAAAAAAAGAGAATTTTTATTAATATATATTGTTGTTTGTTCATGTATTCTCAGAAATATGATCCAATATTACATGAAATAAATACTTGAATAGTACTTGGTTTCTGATATGTCTTAATTTTGTTAAGTGTATAATCTTCACTGCATCACTGTATTTTTTTAATTTCTTCACTCGCTAAACCATTCCATATGTTCATTCATGCTATGCAAAAGTCAAAACAATTACATTTGCAACAGTGGTGGTGTATGATCTTCACTGCACACTACTGAATATATATATATATATATATATATATATATATATATATATATAAGGGAAATCGCATCTAATGAAATTAAAGCGCATCTCTAATGTTTCTGTGTGAGCAGAATGGCCATGTATATATACAGTTTCTATTCAACAGGAAATGAATCAAATACACTATTGCTAAAAGGAGGGCATCTTGTATTTACATAATAAACAGCAAGAGTAGTCCTATTGTCTCCAGTGAACAAGCACAGGAATATACATATGCATCTTGTTGGCAAGCAGACAACGTAACTCTTAACATCTCTAATGAACAGCAGATCATTCTGATTAATTTAATTAACGTGAATGTAAACTAAGGAGGAATATAACCCCAGTGTGCTCAGTCACTACTGAGGATGGCACACTTTGCAACTTCAACTAATTCAACTACATAAGCATGCTTATTAGTATATATACTAATGATATACTTAATGCTGTTGACGGTTGAGCAGTACAGCGTGAAACATAGGTCACGAATCAGAGTTGTGTGGTGTGTTTCAAAATCATACCGGTTGCCAAATAGATGATATGGTAGAGAGAATCTTTTCCCTGTACAACATCCACAGCAACATGAGAGAAGCGGACATTATCCTCCATGAAGTAGGGCACAGGAACAATGGGTTGAACTACTTCATGCATCAGGATGAACTTCTGAGCATCTTGCAGGTTTCTCTCGGTCAGGTTCACGTAGGAACCATAATCTATGGTTCCACACTGTAGCAGAGAGAAAGAGAAAGAGAGAGAGAGAGAGAGAGAGAGAGAATATTAAGACGATATGAGATAAATTATTCAAGTTCATACCTTAATAAGTCAAGTAGAGCTTCTTATTAACAGTACTACAGCAATATACAGCACATGATCAGGTACTAAACACATATTTATATACCACAGACTTTAATGCTCACTCATCAGCCTATGGTATAAAGATAAAGAGTGCTTTGAAAGTGTTTCAGTCAGCTTTACTAAATATCAGCTCAATAGTTTAGCCTGTAGTGATACCATAACAGCATGTGGATTGGAACCAATTAACATTCATATTTAGTAAACGTTTTGACTGCCACTTAGTTCCGAAGCGAAAAAATTTGTCATGTTAATAATCATGCAGCCCAAGAGCTTCAGTTAATGTTCAGATGAAACACCAGAATGGGGAAAATATGATTTCAGTAGCATGTTTGATGGTGCCAGATGGGCTGATTTGAGTATTTCATAAACTGCTGATCTTCAGGGATTTGTATGGATAATGTCTGTTAAGTTTACTCATAATGCTACAAAAAACATCCAGCATGCAGCAGTTCAGCAAGTGGAAAGGCTAAGAGAAAGTAAATGGACGAATTAATTGATCCTACAGCAAATTAACTTAACAAACTGATATTTAAAACTACTGTGAGCAGAAAAGCATCTCAGATATCATAATGTATTATAGACAACATAGCGTCTCACTACAGAAGAGGCCAGTAACCAGAGGTACCTTATTTGTGTCTACTGTAGTTTAAGATGTTTAATAGGGTTGATAGTATATCATATGCCTCATATCATACACTCATACACTGCCCAGCCAAAAAAAAAATGTTGCACTCTCTAATATTTCACTGAGCTGCCTTCAGCTCTGATTACAGTACATAATCACCATGAAATTGTTTCGGCACACATAAGCAACAGCACAAAATTTATTTCTTTACAGAGTTAGGTTCATTTCTCATCAAAATGTTGAATTGATGACAGGAAAATCTAACCACTCCATAAAGTCTTCTTCAGCACATTGCAAAGACTTTAAATAGGGTTAAGGTCATAAGATCATGTGTGCGAATGGTTCCTCCTGCTCCCTCAAACACTCTTTACGTATTTAAATCCTAATTTTATATTCATAACATCAAGGAAAAAGTCCATTGATGGAATAACCTGGTAATTCAGTACATAAGGGTAATCAGATGACTTCATTTTATCTCCACATAATGTTGCTGAGCCATGACCTGACCATCAGAAGAAACAATGCCAGGGCAAATATGTGCTGTGACCAAGCCTAAAGGCAGTCCAACCAGATATTACAGTGCTCTACATTATTTTTTTGCTGGGCAGAGTATTATACATGTCTGTCGTAGAACATCGCACAACAGACCCAGGAAATTGACCTGACTTTAAGAATTACCTATAAAATGGAAAGTTTTCTTTGGATATATTCAGAACTTGATGATAAGGGTCTATAATGGTATTGTCTATCAAACAACAGCTGAGTTTCTTACACACACTCAGGTACACTACTTTCAGTCATGATTCCATTTTCCATATTTCCACATTGACTTCAGATCAAGGTAGGGCATAACAACCACCTGAATAATGATGTCGTCACTATAATACTGGCACCTTAGTTTATTAACCAGATTATCCAATAAATGTACCCATCCATAGCTGATCGAAAAAGCAGACCTGATGGATAAGGTCAAACTATTCCTCAGCCCGAGGCAGGTGATGAAGAAAGTGCAATTACTCTTGAACTTTAACCAGGACCATGGAATGGACATGAGTAATTGGTTGGAGGACGGAAGAGGCCTTACAAATAAATCAATCAGAAGAAACTGAATTATCTTGGGAGCAAAGCATGGCATGTTACGTGTCACAGTCTATGGAGTGAATTAGTTCTGTGTCATTCTCAAAATAGTTTATCTCAGGAAACCCTTTAGGGCCATCCAGACCTTCAGAAAAGGCCTGCAGAATTATTTCCCCTGCAATATAATTTCCTTTTTATTTGATGTACTCAGCATGCTTATTTCATTATTTCCTATAGATTAGAAAACTATATCTTAAATACAGTAATGATGTATAATGAATATAACTATATATAATTATAATACGTAATATATTAAATGATATAATTAATAATTAACATAATATAATAGTAAAATATATTGTAATAATATAATTAGGTACAATAAATAGATAAAATATATAATAAACAATGCAGATTGTTTTCTTTGTGCTATCTGAGTAAATATAGACAAAAGCACACCCACTGATTATGACAGAGAATTTGACACATCATGATTTATTACTGACATAATTACAAATTCACAATTTTGGATTTCAACTTGGAGGGATTGTTTTATTGTTCCAGCATTTCAGAAAAGGCAAACGTTTTCAGTGACTGGACTAGCCGTGAAACGCCCTTGATTTATGTAATCACACATTTAGCAGTGAATTGCTATTTCTGTGTTCAGAGCATAAGCCTCGGGGTTCATTGAACTAGCTTTCCATGTATAGATTAAAGATAATATGAAATATTTTTGTAAATTATATTTTTTATTATAATTCTCTTGTAATGACTCATGATGTAATTTATCCCAGTGCTATAATGGCAGAGGGAAGACAGGCAGAAATGTTTGTAGAGTTGCTGTCACTGACAGTAAAATGAAGATAATTAGTAATATCCTGTCAGTGCCAATGTTAGCGCAAACTCACCCGTGCATTATTTAACCAATTAACCAAATGTCTAGAGACTGGAGAGTTTCTTCAGTTTAAGACACGGAGCTGTCAATGCAAAAACATTGCTGAAATACAATTTCCTCTGCTCTTCCTTTATTCCATTTCATTTCATCATTAGTTTTAAAACAGAACAATTTTCACACTTGAATAAGGATGGGCATAAGTGATTCTATAAAACAGCACAGAGACAAACAGCACCAGCTGACTGCCTGACATCAGTAATATTTTGTGCCATAAAATTTACTGTGCTTTTCTGGGTTTATTAATCCATCCAATAGCCTTTTTCTTCACCTTGGACAAATGAAAAGTATTATTTTGGTTTAAAACACCAATGATGGCACAAACCTTTCAGATACACACATGACAAATCAAGAAAAAAAACACAGTATTAAAATAGCATTTTAGAAGGTGTTGAACAATCACAAGCCACCAGAATAGCTTAAATGCTTGTCCTAGATTCTACATGTCTCTTGATGGAAAATGTTCCAATAGATATTCCTTTAAATTCGCATAGGTGTTCTATATGGGTTGTGATCTGGTGACTTTAAAAATGAAAACCATAGCATATGTATATGTCGTAGCATATATTTCCATGCTCATCAGACAATTCAGTGAGCCCTAATTCCACGCTGATGGGGCAGAGTCATCCGAGAGGCAATTCCTCCCATGAGAAGAAACCAAGATTTCTTATAATTTGCCAGCATTTTTTAGGTGAAATGTTGCGAGCATGCCAGAATACAGATAGTACTTTTATACACACTGTAAGGAGATGGCATGTAAGACTCTTTCTTTTGTGTCCACTCACTCACTTTCAATTCCACACCTATAATGCATTGGGCCGCTTATGGTTTAATGCAAAGTTTACACAGAAATGCCCTCGCTGACCATGGATCTCAAACGTAGGATCTTCTTGCAGGGGGCTATCCACTAACCACTATGCCTTTACCCCTTTTTAGTTCTGGGAGAGTATATTTTGATCTAATTGCCCACATGTGGAACATTCTAACCTTTTTACCTATAAATATAATTTTAGTGATATAGTGACTCTTCTGTACATGAAAAATGACACAAGAGACACCACGTGAAGAAAACAAAGCAGAAATGAGTATTGATAACTTTTATTGACTTGCACTAAGGATCCAAAAACATCTTTTGTGTTCTTTTCAGAGCGTTTTAAAGTAGAAATCAATCTCCAGATTGACAGACGCTCAGCTAAGCCACGGATTGACTCTTTGGGAGCCTATTTGTGAGTGTTTGCTGTGGGAGTGTTAAGGCAACTAGATGAGCAGAGTATTACAGAGCACCACAGGAGCCTCTATCACCCTGATTTATAAGTGTGCAGGTGGGTTAGCAATGCAACTTTTGCAGAATCTGTTTTAAATTTTATAGAACCCAATTAAGACAGCTATGTCAGATATGAAAGCTATAGGATTTTTAAAAAAAGGTATATTGAGTAAGCCATTAGGAACCGAGATGAGATCCTCAGACCCATTGTGAGACCATATGCTGGTTTGGTTGGCCCTGGGTTCCTCCTAATGCAAGACAATGCTAGACCTCATGTGGCTGGAGTGTGTCAGGAGTTCCTGCAAGATAATAGCATTGATGCTATGGACTGACCCACCATTTCCCAAGACCTGAGCCCAGTTGGGCACATCTGGAACATCATGTCTCGCTTCATCCACCATCGCCACGCTGCACCACAGACTGTCCAGGAGTTGGTGGATGTTTTAGTTCAAGTCTGGGAGGAGATCCCTCAGGAGACTATCCCCCACCTCATCAGGAGCAGGCCCAGGTGTTGTAGGGCGGTCATACAGGCACGTGGAGGCCACACACACACACTACTGAGCCTCATTTTGACTTGTTTTAAGGACATTACATCAAAGTTGGGTCAGCCAGTAGTGTGTTTTTCCTCATGAAAGTGGGACTCAAAAAAAAAACCCTCCATGGGTAAATAAATTTGATTTCCATTGATACTTTTTGTGTGATTTTGTTGTCAGCAAATTCAACTATGTAAAGAACAAAGTATTTAATAAGAATATTTCATTCATTCAGATATTGGGTGTGTTGTTTCAGTGTTCCCTTTATTTTTATATATATATTTGTGAAATAGAGCTGAATAAGTTCATCTAAAATAAATAATAATTGTAGGAGCAGGCTGAAGTAATCAAACCATGTACAGGAAAAACCCCTCAAGGTGTAGGCAAAAGTCATCACACACAATGCAAACCCTGGTTTATTTTTCACTCTCTCTGGCTGAACAGCCTCAGGTCTTGAAGGTGACCACCAGAAGGATTATAGAGCTGTAAAGGTATAAAGCCAGGGCACACTAGCAAAAACTGTCTTATTCAATTTATTAAGAAACAGCAACAATAACACATATATTAGATTTGTTATTAACTAATTGTTAAGTTAATCATTTGGAGGTAACAATTAACACTTTGTAATTGTAATTAGAGTATATTGAATAAAATTTCAGTGAAATGCTATAAATGATACATGGATCATGACTATGTCCTACTCATATCAATAGCTTAAAGTTTGTGAAAGATCTATAATGATCAAAATGAGCATTTATTTGGTATGCATTAGAAATTACTTTTAATGTTCTGTTATTACAATTATTGACAAGTGATTCAGTCATAATTTATCATGACTTCATTTTTAAGTATAAGTATAAGTATAAGTATAAGTAAGTATGCTTAGTTGCTACAAGCACATTTTACAAGTCATTGGATTTTCCTCTTAAAAACAATGCAGTAAAATATTTATTTTAAGTAACTATTTGGAATCAGCTCAGTTTGGAATGACCCTCCACTTTTTGAGGAGGCACCCTATTTCTGAATGGCACCCTAGCTGTAAATACACAAAGTAATGAAGAAAAAAGAATAATTTGTGGATCCACTCAAGAAATTGAATGAGTTAAAAAGAAGGTGTATTGATTGTTTAAAATTGTAAACAGGGTGTTTTGATTGATTTTATTCATTCGTTCATTCATTTTTTAAGCCGGTGTCAGGGGGAGGCTGGTGCCTCAGCCAACTTTTGGCGAAGGCAGGGTACACCCAGAACAGCTCGCCAACATACATACAACCATATGCATGTATATTTTTGTGTAGACAGATGTGTCTCTGAGCAAAATGGAAGGATTGAACAGCTGAAAAATGTTTGGTCAAATTGAACAACTGAGAATAAATCAGTGAAATGTTGCCTGTCTCTGTGTCAGTACCCCCAGCCTAGGAAATGTCATAATATTCTCGACAAATGGAAGCTTGAAAACTTCTAAAAAAAGTGCAAAGCGATTTACTAAATTGGTGTACAGAGGACTCAGTGGTGATTTTAGAGTCTGTTGGTGCCTGAGGCAAACATTCACGGGGGAGCCCCCTCCGACCAGCGTTTGTCACAGTTTTGTTCTAAATAATCTGACACCAAGTAAAGAAATTGCCAACAAAGCTCAGAAACAGCTTTCATCGGTTATCTACAGAAAAATAGTCCAAGGTATCTAATTTACCTCTCCAAAACACTCCATTGTTGTACAATGTTACTATAGAAATGTCGGAGCTCATATTTATTTTGGTTCAGTCCTCTCCTATGAACGAAAAAACCCCCTCAAGGTATTTAGTGACTGTAAGGTGGTGGAAGGGGATAGCGTAACTGGACTGAACAAGATGGTAGTCTGTACAATTACATTAGTGGTGAGAAAAGGAGTGAGAAGTGAACCAAATATTAGATTGTTGAAGCTAAATGAGGAAGGCTGCTTTGTGAAATTCAGAGATGATGTGAAACAGGCATTGGGTACCAGCGAGGAGATGCTGAATAACTGGACAGTTACAGCAGTGGTGGTAAGAAAAAAACATGAAGGAAGGAGACAGGGAGAGGAATTGAGGAGGAAAATATGTAATGCAAGTTATGGTGATAAATATGCACATGGTAATGTGCTGACAAGTGAAGAGTGTGTGCTGGGATCGTGGAAAGAACATTTTTGTGAAGTTGAATGAAGAAAATGAGAAAGAGAGAGAGAGAGCGAGAGAGAGAAGTGGGAGGGATTAGTAAGGATAACGTGAGAAGATGAAGAGTGGAAAGGCAGTTGGCCCATATGAAGTATTAGAGGAGATATGGAGATGAATCAGAGTCTTTATCTTGACTGTTCAACAAATACTTGGAAGGTGAGAGGATGCCTGGAGAGTGGAGAGGAAGTGTTATCATACTAAATTTTTAAGAACAAGGGAGATGTAAAAAGCCACATTAACTACAGAGACATAAAGCTGATTAGTCTCTCCATGAAGTTATGGGAAAGAAACTGCATGTTTTGGATTTGGAGAAAGCATACGACAGGGTGCCAACAGAGGAGTTGTGGTACTGTATGAGGAAGTCAGCAGTAGCAGAGGAGTATGTGATAGTGGTACAGGATATGTATGAGGATAGGGTGGTAGCACTGAGGTGTGCAGTAGCAATGACAGACTAGATTAAGGTAAGATGGGATTGCATCAAGGATCAGCTCTGAGTCCTTTCTTTTTTTGCAATGGTCATGGACAAGTTGACTGACAAGGTCAAAAAAGAATCTCCATGGATATGATGTTTGTACATCATGATCTGTAGTGACAGAAGGTAACAGGTGAAGATGAGTCTGGAGAGGTAGAGGCACACACTGGAAAGAAGAAGAATCAGGTCAACAGGAGTAAGATAGAGTACATGTGCATGAATGAGAGAAAGTGTGACAGAAGTGTGAAGTGGCAAAGGTAAAAAAAGCCAGATTGATGACCTTTGATGGATGATTTGCTGTGGTGAAAGAGTCTTAATACAGAAGAAGAGGACGATGTATATTTTGGTAACAATGCCTAAAACCAAGTTGGCTGGCTATGAAATGTTAATGTTGTTAATTTGAGGAGTTCATCTTTTAAGAAAAATAAAATTTTCTGTATAGACATAGAAATTATCTGACAGAGTTTTACTTCTTCTGCTAAATTTATAACATGAGTTAACAGGTTTTGAAAGTGGAGACATCAGAGTCTCAGTGGGACATGTGAATGTAAACTATAAAGCCGAGTTGATATAAATATGCCAATTAATCACCTACAAAGTGAATCACTAAGCCTGAAATGAGTAAAGGACAAGTATGCAATATGTAAATTTAGTGTGTTATGTTAACCAGTTTGCAAGGATTTAATATTAAAAATACACTAACTATTCAGAAATACACCATGAATAGAACACCGTTAAATTAAACCATACATTTTTACGTTTTTTTAAACACCTGGTAAATGTTAGCACAGTCAATTCACAAATCACACAGAAACTCAACAAAGACAGTAGCCTGACCAGTGACCCATCAATGCTACCCACTACATCATGGCACACCCATCCCCACGCCCCCCACCATGGTGTTTTAAAGCTGAATTAGGAATTACAACCTAGGCATTTCAACACAAATTTCATTCCTGACTGAGTGCAGGACATTTCAGTTAAGCAGTCTGCCTTCATTCCTGGGCTCTCTGTAATCAACCTCAATCAGTGAAGAAATAATTTCACTAGTGCACGCTCCATGTTGCCCATACATGCTTGGAATAGACAGCTACTAGTTTTACATCAGTGCAGGAAGCCATAAATCCGAGGCTCGTAAATCTTTACTCTCCAATGCTGACAAATTCTTGATGAAGATGTCACAGAGGCTGAGATAAAGTGAGGCCCGAGTGCTCGCCAAACAGCAAACCTCCTCCCAGTAGAGAAGTTTTTTTTTTTTTTTTTCCACTGCATGTCAGCTGCTGCAACTCTATTATCTCCTCAGACAGGATTCTCAAATTCAGCTGATCCAGTACAAAAAAATTAATACATGCTGAGGAGACAGTTTTATTTAAAAGCGAGTCAAAAGCATACGAGGAGGCTCAGAGTCTCCAGATGGCCACGGGTCTCAGAGCGAATTAAAGTGCATTAAAAGGCTCAGCATCAGCCAACTTAGCCAACTTGCTATCATTTAAACTCCTTCCATTGAGCTCCAGAACGTTACACACACATGGTTTTCCAAACAATCATTTTAAATCCCACAGTCCCTTCAGTCTGAATGTGAGGGATCACTGATTCTGAGGTGAGAGTTAAAGGCACTTCTTCAGCAATCATTGCAATTAAATGATTAGAAACAGTAAAACATGGATGTGGTCTTATATATTAGCCATTGTATCACTGTAAATTACCCTTTAGCAAGTTTTATAAAGTGAGAAACCTTTTAAAACTTTTCTTTATGATCCAAATAAAATTTTTTTAGGATAGGCATTGGATCCACAGTGACCCTCATCAAGGTATAGTTGCTACTCAAGATCCTAGTAAAGGGTTTGCATGCTTATCATCCAGGAGGCAAAATACCATACCGACTGGACTGGGACCGCCTCGGTGTCCCCCTGAAAGAGCTGGAGGAAGGAAGGGACATCTGGATCTCATTGGACCCGACACCGGACCAAACGCCGAAAATGATGATGATGAAAATGATAATGATAATTGTTGTAAAAAGTTATAAATGATGCTGTGTACTGGTACTTGAATTAAAATATAAAACATGAAGACTGAGGTCCAACTGATGATAAATAATATAGAAAGAACAATGGTATAATTTAAGTTAATGAATTAATAATGAATAATGCAATATTTTAATTTGTTGCCAATAATTACAGTGAATTATTGTTTATAGCTTGTTAATATTAACTGATGCAGTAAATAATGCTGGATAAGGGATACTTAATGTGTTAACTAATCAAAATTCTTCTTATAAAGAGCCCATTCCTAAAAACAATTAGGCCAGATGTAAAGCTGTAAAAGTAGCGAATAAGGGACTTGTTGACTAAATTGACTCAATTAAAAAGCAAAGACACACAACCAAAGCCAGACGGAGTTGTGCGTATTGAAAGGTTAAAATGGTCTGCTTTGACATTTTGCATTCCTTTTTGCATTAATTTATAATAAGAATGTTCTTTAGCATTTAACTTCCTGTGGTTTGAAAAAGTCAAGATCAGGACCTGGTTTATTATATTAATTATCAAGCTAGTGCAAATGAAAAACTTTAACAGCTTCACATGCCATCAGTCATTTAAAAAGAATATATAATGGGATGGGTGGGTTGCAAGTATAGCTGTGAAGAGAAAATCTAAATGAGAGAGTTATAAGTACTCTACAGCCCTTCAGTACTCTCATTTTCTGTATTTTGTTTATAGTTGTAGGGGTACATTTCTCTTGTCAGAAGTACAATATTAACATTCATTCATTCATTTTCCGAACCGCTTATTCCTAATTAGGGTCGCGGGGAGGCTGGCGCCCATCTCAGCCGAC
>JBCNYG010000023.1:14359707-14370289 GCA_039654305.1 Porochilus rendahli | reverse complement strand
TAACCTTCTTAGGCCATGCCCTTCCTCATCAAACAAATAAACATCACCTGATATGCTCAAATCCAACAAGCAGTCAAGTTTATATAACTTGGAGTTGGGAAATATGCATAAAAAGGATGATATGGCCAAAATACTCACTTGCTAAATAATTTTGCACACACTGTACAACAGTCACTGATTATAAAAAGTTTTCTGCTTCATTTGCTTAGTGTAAAAAATATTTCCTTATAAGGTTGACACAACAAAGCCACCAACAGGTCTAGCTGCTATGCCCAGTAGACGTTTACTTCCAGACTTCACTATTTGAAATAAATATAACTGAAAATATATGCATATTAAACTGTAATGTATGTATAATTTTATTTACTGAGAGAGTTGAAGTGAAGCAGATGCTCTTCATGAAACTCTTGAGAAAAGGGATTTATTTCTATTTCCGTGCAATATTTTTTGATTTGTTAAAAACAGATATGGCAGAGATTGCATATTGCAGTACAAATCAGATATAATTAGCATGTCCCTATGAGGAGCAAAGTAGTGGCTAAGTAATGACCCATAGTTGTAATAATACTGTAAAGTAAGAGTTTCATATTTATAATGTTTAACTAAATTAAATATAGCTCATACTGTTTTGCAGTATATTGACTAAAGAAATAATTTGTGTGTAATTACAGAGCTTAGAGTGGATGGCATGGTGGCCAAGTGTTTAGCACTGTCACCTTACAGAATGAAGGTTTAGTTCTTGGCCAAGGACCTTCCTGTTAAGACTTCCCATTATTGTGTAGGTTTTCTCCAGGTACTCCATTTTCCTCACACAGTCCAAACGGATGCAATTTCGGTCAACTGGCTACTTTAAATTGCCCATAGGTGTGAATTGTTCTGTCTAACCTTGCAATAGACTGCCAAACAGTTCGGAGTGTACCCCGGCTTTCATCCAAAATCAGATTGTGCTGGGCCCACCTTCCCTATGACTCAGGTCAATAAACATTATAGATAATTGATGGGTAGTAGAACAATGCACTTTTGATTTGTGAACTCAGACTGTAAAATATGCACCTTCTTCACTCGCGCACACGTTAAATTTCTTAAATGCAATTTCAGATCTCTGCATATTTAACCTTGTTTATGACAGTGCTTTTTAAACTGTTGGTATTCAAGATAAAAATCTATACCATTGTATCAGAGACTCTACATTTATTACATTACGTATTCCATTTAAAGCAACACAAAACACAAAACTAGGTTAATCTATTTATACATCATTTAAAAAACAACATATAAATACAAATAAAATGCCTCTACTTGCATTTGCATCACTCTGTGTGCAGAAATTCCCCAAAGATGTTCAGACAGTATATCTTGTACTTTGTACTTTGTAAGTACTTTGTACTTTTACTGTTAAAATAGAACCCTTTGGGATGAAAACGCACCCATAAAAAAATAAAAAAATATGTTCTCCATTGTTTAGTCAGTGTTTATTTCTGGAGAACTGACTTCTTATTGGTGTATACCTAAACCTTTAATATGAATATCTACGGAAACAGCAATGTTTCACATCAATTATTTTTATTTGAAGAGTTTTTGGCCTTCAGTCTGAACCTGCTGAACAGCTCAGAGGTTGTTCATAGCCATTCTATTCTACCATTCTACCACCTCCTTTTTGTATATTCATACGGCTTATAATTCTTAAAGTTTGCTCTTCCTAGTGTTGTGAATGCTTCTTTAACTTTTAACTTAAGACAACTCTTATACAGGCATTTTTTTGGTGGTTTGTTTTTTTCACTAACATAATTTGGCCCAGAGGCAATGCTCCTTCTGTATATAAATAAAGGCAGATTTAATGTTCTCGACTCATCACAATGAGACATGTTTATGAAAAGGAAATGGGGGAAAGCACAGAGAAAGCACTACACTGCATGGAGTAATATAGCAGCTACGGCTATGCGTATTACAAACAAATGGAGTGGACTGAACCGCATTAATATCAATCAAAGCTTCTTTTACTCTTCATGCGATGGCCCTAAGGGGAACCAGATATGGACAATTACTTGTAACATTTGCATTTTATGAGTTTTAGAAAAAAAATTAAATACATAAAATCACTCACGTCGCAGACATGGCAGGACTTGAACTGATTAAGTCAAAGTCTTTCCTTCTAATGTGAGCTACTTCAGCTGAAACAGCAACAGGATGAAAAAAAAATGCCAGGCAAACTGCAACTTAAAACAATCAGTACTCAGGGAAAGGTGACTTAGCTTGTAATTCTAAATGACAATCATATGTTGGTCAGCGTAGCCCTTATTATAGGCCTTCAACTGCTTAAACCACTTAAACCACAGGATACTGATTAAAATAGAGTGGATGCTCTGGAGGTCATGACAGAGTCATACACTGAAAAAGTAATTTCAATGAAGACAAAACATAAATACCATATATCAGCTTCATGAAACTTGTTTTAGTAGAACATAAAGAGGTAAAAAAGGTTAACATTGTAATTTTGAAATGGCACAATTCTTTACTTTGGTTAAACTGTTACTGAACATGTGAACTACCTGCATTAGACTTATGCAAGAAATGATGGCAAAAAAATAATGACACTGGAATATAAATGTTGCACAAATATACTACTAATCTTTTTCACATACTAGCCACTACTAATGGCTAGTATGTGTACTTTATGATCAGTAATACAAAAGCCTCCAAAGCAGAAACATGGCCAGATATAATCAGAACTTCCTAAAAATGAAAATAATTTAAAATAGATAAGTAAATGTCAATAAGCTTATCCATAAGCATCAATTAATTAATCATGTGGACTATACAATTCAGCAACATTGAATGAGCCTATGGCACAGTGGTGTAGTAGTTAGCACATCTGCCTCACAACAAGAATGTCCTAGGTTCGAGTCCTGGACTCAGTGAGTACATTTCTGTGTAGGGTCTGAATGTTCTCCTCGTGTTTTTGTGGATTTCATTCGGGTACTCTGGTTTCCTCCCAAAGACCTGCACAATAGGCCTAACTGACTATTTTAAAACAAGTGTGAGTGTAAATGGCTGTATGTGTGTGCGTTGGCCCTGCAATGGACTGAGGAGCTGTTCAGGGTGCACCCCACCTTTGGCCAGAGTTAGACTAGACCCTATACCCGAGATGGACCCTCATAGGTTTAAGCAGTTTAGAATATGAATAAATGAATGAATGGATATATACTACACTGGAACCTGAGAAAAAAAACACATTAAAATAAGTTGATTTATTTTTTCAATTTAAAAAGATTGATTTAAGCATTATCCTGAGTTTGCATGGTGGTTAAATAATAATTATTCTCCAAACGCAAGGTGGATATTGTGGATGGTCTATTCAATGGACTTTTTAATTCATTGACATTCAATGAGCCTTAAGCTATACATAATTATTTTATTACATACTATACAGCAGGGGTGTCACACTCATTTTCACTGAGGGCCACATCACTAAATTTAAAGGCAATCGAGCACTGAATAATCACTGTATCTAATCAATGTATCTATTCCAAAAGAGCTTAAAGATTTCCCAAAACTTTAACCGTTACAGAGGCAGTTCTAGTGAGCACCATGCACTCATACCTAAGCACTGTGTAACTAATGGTGTCTTTTAAACTCATTCAAAGTTTAATATACACTACATTGTGTAAGTAAAACATAAGTAAATCATGCTTTGTAATGGCTTGCTTAAAACCCATAGTATATACTACATGGAACCAAAAGAAAAGCAAATTTTATTAAAATGTTTATGGTTTATTTTTCACTTTTTAAGCATGACAATGATAACGCTGCCTGCTGCAAGTGACAGTGACAAATTGTGAGTGTCCTTTTTTTTCCCCAAGCATTATTTACTCTGGATAATATTTTTTTTAATTCTGAGAAAGTGAATCATGCAAGTGTAGAATATACAAAATGAAAATATCCTAATATCATGGGCGCACTGTCTAGCCTGCAGCTCATAAAATAAAGCCTAGCTTAAAACCCAATGGTAAATAAAATTATTTGAGAACAGCAGTGTCAAAGTCATTTCAGCTAACAGGCTTAGTCTGATATCAAATGGGCTGGTCCAAAGAAATCAGGTAAGTGAGGAATAAAACCTCAATAACTCCTCATGCATGTGTTCAGGTTTCTACATTTATCTGGAAGGTACAAATAGAAAACCTCAAAGGTATGATTTGATATGTATTCAGCTCCTTAGCTGTAAACCCCTAAATTAGCTTTACTGGAAAGAGATGTGGTTATAGTGGCAAATTGTTGGCTTGCTACTAAAATTAATTACACATCGTTAACACATTTTGCCAGCATTTAAGTTAATGGCTATGAGTTTATTGCTCTAATGTTCTCCCTAGTCAAATAATGAAAAAAAAAGATTAGCTTGTTTTTTTTTCAACCTTTCAATTAAATAGCAGTCCACAAGATTTTCATTTGGAACATGCTTGATAAATTAGGTTAGTGATGGGATTTAGAACCTTTATAGGACCAAGTCGGACTCACAGACTCCATGTTTAAAATCTGGTTTTGGAATAGAACATCATAGCTTAAAATAAAAATTGATTTCAGAGTTTGATGGTGCATGTGGTAAACTTTAAATAATACAAGAACTAAATAAACAAGTGGGGCAGTGGTGGCCCGGCAGTAGGGTACTGTATTACTGATCCAAAGATTGGGGGTTTAAGCCCCACTACCACCGAGCTGTCACTGCAGTCCCCCAAGTGAAGCCAACTGGGTTATCAAAGGCCATGTGTCTCTCTGTCTGTGGTGAGAGGCATTTAAAAAGAACTCTGCTGACTTTCATAAAGAGTAGCTGCATTGCCGTCAGCGTGTTACTGCCCTGCGATGGCCTGGCAAGCTGTCAAGGTGTACTCTGTCCTTACCCAGAGTTGGCTGAGATGGGCACCAGCCTCCCCGAGACCCTAATTAGGATTAAGCGCTTCAGAAAATTAATAAATGAAATTAATAAACAAGTACATCTGCCAAATATGCCAGTGGACTGTACATCTTCCTACAGTACAACACTCCCATATAATTTGCCCTAGATGGGAAGGTGAGTGGTTGTATATCTGTGCTGCCATGCAGTGCATGTAATACAGAGCTGCTGTATGACTGGTTGATGAGATACTTGCAAGAATGTATAGATGTACTTGTGTTCCAATTAAAGTGGCCAGAACGTAAAGGAGCCCAGAGCATTCGGCCTATTTCAAACAGAATTATAAGAGTTAAAAGGGCAAGAGAATAGGACATTGCAGAGAAGTGAACAGGACAGGAAGGTTAAATTGATATAACTCAGCGTGACTCAGTGTTTATATTTGCACAGCAAATAAAGAGGGATTTCAAAAAGGAAATCATTTAAACCCTGAATGTGTATTTGGGATTTGTTCTGATTTACTCGGCCACTGAAAACACATCATAGCTAACACTCCAGCAGATTAATTTAAAGTAGTCAGAGGACCTAAAGGCCTTCACAGAACAGCTGTATTTTTACTGAGATTAGATACTAATTGGGTGACTTCTGAAGGCAGTTGGTAGCACTGGATTTTGTTTATGAGTATTAGAGAAAAGGGGGCTGAATACAAATGCACATCACACTTTTCAGATTTATATTTGTAAAAAAATTTGAAAACCATTTATCATTTTCCTTCCACTTCACAATTATGCGCCACTTTGTGTTGGTCTTTTACATAAAATCCTAATGAAATACATTATGTTTGTGGTTGTAATGTGACAAAATGTGAAAAAGTTCAAGGGGTATAAATACTTTTACAAGCCACCATAAGTAAGGCAGTCTTCATTACCTCCAAAACATTTGGTGTAGGATTAATTCATGGAACATGGAAAAAAGTACTAACTATCTAGTACTGTTTATATTACCAAGCACAGCCATGATTAGTTATTCCTATAAATCGACTCAGGACAAAGACTGTTATGTAACTGAAGAACCTTAATTTTTTAAACCTTAATTATGTACAGTGACCCTAGAGTACAGAGGAAGCACTTACCTCTGATTTCCCTCGACTGAAACAGGCACCTTTGGTGAACTCATCACAATGCCACTCAGCCTCCTGGAGAGAGAGAGAGAGAGAGAGAGAGAGAGAGAGATCCATAAATACGCTAAACCAGTCACATTAGTACATTTACATCATTTGGCAGACGGTCTTATCTGGAGAGACTTACAATCATCAATTTGTAAACAAATAAGCAATTGAGGGTTAAGTGCCTTGCTCAAGGGCACAACAATGGTGATAGTGGTTATTGAACCTTGACCTTCAGATCAGTAACCTATCGCCTTAACCACTAAGCCACCACTGCCCATCAATACATGCACTACATAGCATGAGTGTCGCTTTTCAAGTGTAAAATTCCTGCTGGACTTAGGCAAATTCTAAAACATCTAATTAACTCTATGTAATGCCAGATTTAACAATTTGTTAGATTTCACACACTGCACACATAAACACAAAGGATAAATTTATTTATTTATTATTTATTTTAGAATCCCTTTATTTGCTTGTTTATTTTTAAAATACCTAGTGTTATTTACTTCACCTGAAAATTTTAATTTTCCTAGGCTTTCTGTGAACTGCACATTTGAACTTGGGCAAAGTATAATACAGGGTGATACAAAAAAACTAAATTCTTAACCTTAACAACATTTCAAATATTATTTAAACTAAGGTTAATGATAATCAAATTATTATTTGCACACATGAAGCTTAGTGAGGCAGGAGAGGCGGTGCTAAGGTCTGTTGGTAGCCCAACCCCAACTTGAACACATAGGGGTTAAAGATCTATGACATACACAGCTTGAAGATTACTGAAAGTGATGAGGGAAAAATTCTTCTGGATCGAGTGTTCTTGTGATGTAGGGTGGCCGACCCATTCCCCTGACCTTGCCTCTTGGGATTTTTTTCGGCGGGACTACCATAAATCACAAGTGTATACTCACTGACCCCAAACTCTTAAAGCCCTTAAAGTTGTTATTCAGGAGGAGATAGCCACTGTTCCCCTCGACATGACCCATCGAGCCATGGCTGTCCTTCAGAAATTGACACCATTTGGAGGATGCCATCTTTAAATTAAGGTGCATAAAAACTGTATTGAATGAAGTGCAAATAATAATTTAATTATATTTTATTTAAATTTACCTTTGGAATATGGGAGGTTTTTTGAGTCACTCTGTACAACAAAGATGAGAAAATAAAAAATATTTCTTTTATATTATACATTTCTCTGACAATTTAGCCATTCTACACAATGCTGGATTTCACATTTTGCCAGTAACAGAATACAAAAATCCTGATAGACATTAAGATCCTTAATGAGAAAGCAAGCTGCAGCAATAATGAGACAAATCTCCATGAGATGACACAAGAAAGGAACATTTAGAGGAACATTGATCACACTACCATTCTTCCTCCTATAGTAGTAAACACACCAAATGCCTCAATTGGTTACATTAAGATAATGGATACCTCCTGTGCTGTGTCATCTAAAAGACAAATGGAGCTTAGAGTTACTTTGAATCACTTTTGATCTTTATCGATTGATTTTGCAGAAATAATCTTGGTGAATTTCAAGCACTAATGCTAGCATTAAGAAAAATTAGCTTTTGAGATCAGTTGTAGTTATATGTAGTTAATAAGGAAGATGGATGTTACTAAACATTACTAAAGCAGTACTAATAGATCAATAGAATTCTCAATCTTGATGTAGAACAGTCTGGACAAAAATGAAAGTCAATGAAACTTTCTCTTTTAAGGAAATATATAACAACATAATCACCAGAAGTCATAATTAAGAAGTCACAGCATAATATTTAAGTAGTAGCAATGGCTGATTTCTTTCTAACCCATAATGTGTGCCTATAGCTGACAATAATAATAAAACAAATACTACATTACAGGCACATCCATAAATTAGCAGTTCCTGAGAATGCATATATGAAATAAGATGAGAAGTGTAATAAACATTATGGGGATGACCTATTTTCTCAATGTCCATTTCTCATTTTCTTTCTGGAGGAGTAGCAACAAGTAAGAGGGTTTAGCAAGTGTTGTCTATTCAAAGTATAAATAACTTTGTATTCTAAATATGGGAAGTGTAAGCTTTGTTTAGTTTGAATAAAAGTGCTTATTTATTCGTTTTACTGTGATTGCTGTTTAGAAGAGATATGATTTTTGTACAGGAGTTGGAACACTTGACTTAAAAAATAAATAGTGATCACAAGTCTGATCTGGCTTTCAGTGAGTGAGTTCCACTGAGTATAATTGTGCTATTAGAAGAAACCATGACAGTTTCATAACTGTAACACAGAGTTTGTTGAATGTTTAGCCCTACCATTTAATATTTTAACCAGCTGTCACAGCCACAAAAGTAAATAATCGTATTAGGGCTTTAAGGCTAACACAGAGAAGTGCCAGTAGAATGAAAGATGAGATCGTTTAGAAGCTTAGCTTTACTCCTTTAATGCTCTGATATCCGGAAAATAATTGCTTGATAAGCTAGCACAAAACGAGATCTATTTATGTCAGCAGAGAGCCTTATCTCTTCACATAATTTCAAGAATATTTTAATAAAAGGTTTCCTTATAAGAGCCAACGTCTGTAATTTTCATAAAACAGTCAAAATATCCCACAATACATGAAAAACAAACAATACCAAATATTGTGCAGAATATTCAGTTTTCATGTATTATTAGTAACATATACAAATAAATTGTTCTTTCTATATGTGTCACACAATTAGCAATTATTCATCCAAGTTGAGGTACATAAAAAGCAAACTAAATCAATGTTTTTCCTTTTTTTCTTTCCCTTTTTTCACATTTTAACCATTACTGAAACAGGACAACTCTGAACACATAAAGCAGACCTAAGCGCTGTACTGCTTATCGGGTCTCTAAACTCATACAAAATATTAGCATATTCTACATGTCAACATAAGTAAACTACACTCCATAACTGACTCATTCAAAATTTCAGTAAATACTACACAGAAACAAGAGAAAAAGAAAAGAGGATCAATCAGATTGGGCCATTCCTGTGTAGTATATACTAAGGAGTAATATAATGTGACATATAAGAGAAATTAAATGAAATTCTGAGATTTTAGGTAACATGACAACAGCTGAGAGAGAACAGCTCTGCTTGACATCAGCAGGACTTGAGTATACCAGTTCCTGATTACAGAGTAAATGCTTCACTATTGCACTTCTTATTGTTCACTGATTAGCTTATTTAATCAAATTGTCAAATGTTATCCATCGCTAGCATTGTTTGATTGAATATGCTAAGATAAAAACTTTAATGATTTATTATGAAAAGAAAAGTACTATTTAACATCCTGAAATACTTTCAACACCTGTAGTACTCCATCTAGAACTCTCTTTAAGTATTAAAAATGCAGTCATACTTACAAATGGTAATGTTTTCAAGTAATGAATGTGACTCTAGTCAGTCAAACACTAGAGACACATCAGAAGGAAGTACGTAATTTCAAAGCCATTTCAGTAGGATTCTATTACCAAAACACACCTTTAATTAAGTATATAGATAAATAAATAAATGAATAAATGAATGAATGAATGAATGAATGAATGAATGAATACATAATACAAGCTATAAAAAGAACACCCTTCCAAATATGCATATGTATTATGTTTGTTTGCAGTCTTTTATTTGACATTTCATCATTTCAGCCGATCAGGAACTAATATATAATTCCCAAGAAGAACTACTGGCATTATTTATTTGAGGGAAACAATGAGAAAAAGGGCAATGTATTCAAATATTTTATTTCCATTTGATTTCACTAAGTACTATAAAGATATTAAGGGATCTTGTTTTAATTTTCCCATATGGGCTGATATTTTCTGACTGGTGTGAATGCTAAACTATGAGTCAGTCATGCTACTATATAAAACTGAATAGTTTTACAGCCTGCTGTGAGCAGCAGAAAGCATCAGCCTCTACGTTAATGTATACTATTCATTCTGAGTGTTTTACAGCTTGCAGTACAGATGAGAATTTTGCTCTTCATCTTCTCTGAACTGTAAAACACTCAGAATGATAGTCAGAATGAGAGAATAAATGAAAGCATTATGTAATGCCTTTTCAGTGTTCTGCTTCACCTCTTATTATTTTATTATTATTATAAATAATCTAAATAATCTGACAGGTTAAAAGAAATGGCAAATTAATTAAAACGTGAGCATTTATAATTCAGACTAGCATGGATATATTAAGATGCTTTTCTATTACTGAGCTGTAAAATGAATAGACAAAAACAAGACCATTGCATCTATCTATCTATATACCAGTGATCCCGAATGCTTACTCTCCAAGCTTGCCTGAAACATATTTCCATCATGGTTTTGATGGTTTTGATTATAAAAAATACAGATGTGTTTCTTAGGTGTATATATACTTTTGGCCATATAGTGCATATATGACTAGGATTAATGCACAACAAGGCGAACAAACCTTTTCGAAAGTGTCCTATCTATCTATCTATCTATCTATCTATCTATCTATCTATCTATCTATCTATCTATCTATCTATCTATCTA
>JBCNYG010000023.1:14307479-14319015 GCA_039654305.1 Porochilus rendahli | reverse complement strand
TAAATAAATAAATAAATAAATAAATAAATAAATAAATAAATAAATAAATAAATAAATAAATAAATAAATAAATAAAATACAGCAACAAATATTGTTGTCAAATTACACAGCCTTGGTCTCAGTTTGTTTCAGACACATACACTGTATGTACCACATATGTAATGTTCCATTAAAGTAAACAGCATGAGGCTTTGTGTTCGACACTTTGTAACGGCTTGAAATTTGCACACTGACAAGTCAATTCCACTTACAGTTTACTGTATCAAGTATTTAGCTGGTTTAAATAGAACCTAGTTTGTATGGGCAGGTGAGAACTAGAAGACAGGTTGTGTTCATTGAAATCAGGTTGTCACAAGCGATTAACATGAGCAAAACTATTTAAAAACCGCTTGTTAAATCAATACTTTAAGCTAGGTAAAGTTGTAATTTGTGTACTGTAGCATATGTGGGGTTAAAAAAGTTTATTCGAAGTTATCAAGGATTCAGATGATAATCTGAACAATCTGATAATATCCACATTTACTACATATATTATTGAGATCTCATCTGATGCTGCTTTGATACTGAATTTTCCTTATGTTAATTATAATTTATGTATTTGTATATAAACAGACATGCCCTTATTATGGAACATTAATAGGAAATCATTTATAGACCTTCCTATGAGATTGTGACCTTTGACCTTGAATGACCTTGAAAGGTGAAACCGCAAGTGAGAACACATTTAATTAAAAACCAGAACCCACACCGGGCCTATTTGCTACATTATCTATACTGCTGGGCAGAGGAACACTGAACTTAATGAGTGTCCCTCTAGTTTTAGTAGGTTCAGAATGGAAATAATATTAACATAATTTTGAACTTCATATTAAAAGACAATTGTCAGGGAACATCATATGCCAAGGATATGGCAGTATATAAGATGTTGAATTGCATCTGATATGTCTCAGCATTTCTGACTAACGCTGTGTAGCATTGAACAAGAATCAAAATGCACTTAAGCTAAATGAGACTCACCTGCATGTGAGATGAATGGATGCTCAGCCATTTGGCAGGGTGACTCTGTGGCCAACACTACACCCCAGTAAGATATTTCAGGCATTAAGAGCAGCATTACCAGGAAGCGGGCCGGGCCGAATCCCGAAACACGGGGCGCCATCGGCCTCACCGAATGTCAACACACTGCGGTTAGAGGCAGCCAACACAGCACTGCGCATCTGAGACCTACAGAGACAGGAGTGCAAAGTATGAGCAAGTTTGTGAATGATCACGGTGATGATAAACCACCACACGACTTCACCTTTACAGTAAAAACAGCACACATCAGTTACAGCTTTACTAACTTTATTTACTTAACACATAAATCTGACCTAAAAATGTAATACACAACAGTTTGATAAAAACTAACCTTACAAAAACATTTTGGCAAACATTAAAGGAACTCAGTTAATCTCATCCTTAACCTTTCTCGAGAACTGAACACATCTAACTGACTAAAGTGCAGCATGCACTTTTCAGAGTGAAGTACCCACATGCATGATGCTCATTTAACACCATCAACCCACCCGATGTCAGACCTTGTTTCAAAAACGGTAAAGGAATCTGGTATGCCTTTTTCAATTTGGCCCGATACAATCATTTTAACTAAAAATGCTGCTGATGCACCCAAGTCTTAGTAAAACACTTAAGGTGTTTTCATTTAATTTATCATTTAAATCAACAGATATTTTTAAGTTTGCAACCAAATTCCTTCGTAATTAAATATTGCATGGATGTTGTAAGAAGGTTTACAAAGAAACTATTATGCATTCTTCCTCTATTACAGAAAGAATGGGCTGAAAATAAAAATATCTAAGAATTGATATATCCTATATTAAATAGAAATAACTCAAGCTAACATCTAAACTGATAGCCTCCTAAAGTGAGTCACAAAGCATTGACTCACAACACTGGAGCTGAGAAATCTAATCAAAACAAATCCTTGCAGGCAGAAAAGTTAACAGAATTTTACCAAAAAAAAAAAAAACCCCTATTGGTTGATGAAATGGTCAATGATATACCATCTTTTTTCTACTCATCAAAGACACCTAGTCCTGCTATATTGGTTTCTTTTGCCCTTGAAATCTTGAAGTATAAGGCAAATGTACTGTACTTTCCACCCCTTGTGTTCTTTCACCTTCAGCAAACTTTTTTCCCTCAATAATCAAATTTTCTGAAAGCTCCTTAATTTGAAAGAGCAAAGAAGCATAGTACTTAGGTGCCTCCTGTGTTACCATAGCAAAGGATAGTAAACCTTTAAATGCAACAGCAAAAGTGTAAATTTTAGCACCTCTGAAAAGGTCACACTGTCAAGTTGGATAAACCTAAACAAAAAAAACTCCCATAAATATGTTGATACTGTCACTTTAACTTGATATGTATGTCATTTATTAGCAAGGTTGGTAAAAAATAATCTAGATACAAGGCAACAGAATGAACCCATAAGGACTCTCTTCTTTTACATTACATTTTTTTGTGGTAGTGTAAAGCCAAAAGGAAATGATCCACAGCGACACCCTGGTAAGCCGATAAAAGAAATCTGAACTAGTGATGTTCTATGATCAGCAGGCAATTTCCGTTCCTCATAGCAGTTGGCCAGACTCAAGGTTAAAATAAACTCCAACTAACACTGCAGTGTGTGTGAACTTGTGTTCTGAAACCCATCAGGGGCCACTCCATTTAATTAGGCTCAGTACTATCTCAAAGAAATCTAAAGTCAAATGTAAACAAGAGCCTTGTTTTTGTATATGAAAGCAATCTGCTAGGGTGACATTAACACCTCATTAAGTAATTTAGCTGCACATGTCTCAGTAATAGCAACCAAGGGGTACGGTTTTGGGTGTGTGCTGGATGATGCCTGTCTTCAATGTAACTCTGATAGATCTTCCACATCTACCATTAGGAAGAGGTAGTTTTATTATCTGAGTCAGTCTTAGTATTCTTTTCGCTACTGACTCATCTCACTCATTTGCCAAACTGCTTACTCCTATTAGGGTCGTGAGTAGACCGGAGCCTATTTCATCCGACACCGGACAAAGGTAGGGTACACCCTGAACAGTTCAGTACACCATCACAGGGCCAACACACACACATAACCATTCACACTCACATTCACACCTAAGGGCCAATTGGATGTTTTTGTACTTTAGGGGGGAAGGCGGAGTACCTAGAGGAAACACATGCAAGGAAGGAGAGAACATGCAAACTCCATACAGAAACACCTGAGCCCGGGACTCTATCCTAGGACCCTTTATACAAAATTTTTGTCCATGCCCCGATAGATTCAAAATATGATGTAATATAACTTGCATTTGGGTGCATTTAAACATACTTCGATCAGATGCTAAGGAAAAAAGGCCAGCCCTTGTGCACATGCTGGTAACGCATTCCTTTTAATTCGAGCTAACAGATATAAATATGACCATACACATGTGGTCAAGTGACATCAAATGATTCTTCATCTACTTATAGCCTAAGAAATCTTTTTGGTCTAGTCTGGTCTAATCAGTTAACAGAGAAGCCCCATGGTGTCTCCTTTTTAAAGGGGACATGAATATCAAAAACAAGGACATTAAAGAATAAAATAATTAAAACTGACAGCAGATAAAACATTACACAAAAACATGTCAGTGAATAATGCAATCCTCAAAAGCAAATGTAATTTAGAGTAAACAATCTAAAATAAAATGGACATCAAAGCTAGCACATTGATTCATCATCAGTTACTGCTACATCATGCTCAGGGTCATGAGGCAGCAAGGCTGTCCACTGCACAACACTTACAAACCTGGTTGAACATTAAACCCAAAGATTCCTCTGACACAAGCAGGAAGATTTATTAAAACTTAATTCAAACTAATATAATAGATCATAAATACAAAAATCCAAGGTAATTAGGTTGGACAATTGTTAGATTCTTAAATATCTGCTGAGGATTTGCTGAAAAGCAATCCTATTGAACTGATTGAATAAGCAGGAGCCATCGTCTCTGAGCTGTCAACACTTATTTTCTATGATTAGCATCATCACTGACAGATGTTCAGTGTTGTATCAAGACATGCAGCAGAATGCACATTTGGCCTGAAATAAGGAATGAAAGAAGGAAACCATAATAACAGTTACTCAAAGACTAAACAGTTTGGGAATATGCAGCTGTTGATATCTGGTTCTCTGCATTATGACATCTAACATTTTTATTTTGATTCTTCCTGCCAAGTGCTATGAATTTGCTGAATGACCTAAAAATTTAGCTCTATATGATGTACAGGCATAAATTACGACTGGTGCTCCTCAAGGGCCCAGTGAGGATTTGTATTGCATCATAGTCATGTAGTCATAGCCCCACCCCAATCCCCCCAAAAGTCACATGCTATAATATTTTGTTGGACCACTTTTAGCCTTGATTACAGCATGTTATCACCATGGCATGGCTTTGACAAAGTTAAACAACATCACAACATTTACTTCTATCCAGTGATGATGATGGGAAGATCAATTAATTCATGCTGCTTGGATCTTCAGGCAGTTCTTAAAGTCTACCTGCTTGAGCTTTAACACATATTTCTCATAAAACACACATTCTGGATTTATTTCCTTCACATTTCAAAGTTCATTGGGGCCAACAGGGCAAGAGCTCTCCTGATATAAGCTATTCACAATAAAATGCACAATATGATTTTACCATGGTAATTTAGAGTGTTTGGATTTTGGGGTGCATAACATCACAGTCAACTTTTTTTACTCAGAATCTTTTTTCTATTCTTGATGGCTGAGACGAACAGGAAAGAAAAACACACTGAAATCAATCAAGGTAAAGCTGAATTCATCATTGTTTTACACCATAGAAAGCATGGAACGCATGCTGAGGAGACTGATAGAGTTACCTCACAGGAGATTTACAAAGCTGATAAAAGCTACAGATTTACCAAACTGGAAAATGCAGACATCTCACCAGCCAAACATTTTAAAATACTTCCACCCCTCTCTATATATTATCTGTAAGTTCGTATTATACAGCATAATATAATAAGAGGAAAGCGTTTGCTTTTAATCACATAGGCCAATATCTTTTCATATTGTTCCACAACTGCCTACGGAGTTTGCTTTAAGGCAAATATTGCACTGAATGCTGTGTTCTCATGAACAGTCAACTCTTCATCAGGTAATGTATTCATATGCATTTCTGGATACTCTGAGGAGTTCTGCAGAGCTGAGAGTTGTTTCATGAATAATGTAAAGGTCCCTTTTTGTGCTTATACACTTACAGTACATGTACATATAGATTTTTTTTCTTTCAATGTGCAGGAAAAAGGTATTTTAAGTAGTTTAAGTAATGCTATCAGCACAACTGTATAATTTGGTTGAATAATCTGCAGTCCATGCAACAATGCTGTTAGTGAGTTCATCCTGTCAGTTATTGTATAGCCACTGTTCAGCAGCCCTTGACTCCATACCCATCTCAGATTGGTGGAATAAAATAAGAAAAAGAAAAAACATAGTAGAGTGTTCGAAGCCAGTAAAACCACAGTGCTTCCAAAAAAGGAAGTGACATGAAACATAGTACTGCAAAAATATTAAAATATATATATATAATATATAAATAATATACCAAATATATTGGTAATGCTTTTCCGTATTTTTTTTATCATTTGATAAGCTAGATAATATAATGCTCTTATAGACCACTTTCATGGAAATGTATGTAATATTAGAAAACCACACCAGACTCCTACGCACATAACAATGTTTATGTTAACACTGATAATGATGGTCAACACAAAAGCTCATGAGATGAATGAAAACAAGAGAGAAGCCACTCTGACCATTCTTAGTGTGGAAAAATAGTATGAAGTTATATTAATTCAGTATTTATTGGTTAGACTTTGGCTGCATAAGGGGTCATTTGGTCACCTGAATCAAGGTGTGAAGTGGAGTGAAACCCTTTTGGGAACGAGATCCATAGCTTCCTTGTAAGTGTTTGAAAAGTGAAACCTCAAACCGTATCCTCAGTTTAATGTTGTTTTTTTTTTTTTGAAATTTAAAAAAGTTTGAAATTTACTGAAATGTAATGTTTAGAGAAAATCCTTTTTTTTTCTTCACCTTAATTCAGGTGACCAAACAACCCCATATGCAGCCCAGGTAAACAACCCTAGTGGACAAAGGACCCTTATGAGCAATGGAATGGATGTGGGGACATTGATTTGCATGTGATTTAAGAAATTTTTCCTCAGCCTATATAAGGCTGGAACTTTCTACCAGATTTTCTAACTATGTAGCTTTTTGGATTAAAAGTGAAATGTCTCCAAAAAAAAATACAAAACAAGTCCAGTTGCCTTGACTCAAGCTTTTTAGGATTATCATTTAACATTATTTTAGATAATTTATAAAAACACAAACAATAAATCCATGTATTTCGTAAAATAACATTTCCCACTAGCATTATACTGTGACAGAATACACACCACACAATAAAAATACTCTCTCCAGAAATACACATGGACAGGAACCTGAATACTTTATATTTATAGATGTAGCGGATGCATTATACACACATTGAAATATTTGCCTTACACAATCACCCATACATTAGTACTAGATACAGGCATAAATAGACAAATACACTGATAGATGAACCATGCAAAAGACCATTAGCTGTGTGTGTGTGTGCTAATGTGCCCATCGACTAAATGGAGCCTGAAATGCAGCTGCATTTAAAGAAGCTATAAAGAATGTAACAGATGGAAGTTTATGCTAACAAATGGCTATTAAAGTTTCTGAAGGTCATTATATACAATAGCTTATCATTAACCACATCATCTATAAAAGTAGCTTTAAATACAGTATTGGCTCAGTAGTCACCTCAGAGCTTTACTTTTGTAAATATTGGAAATACTTTACATAGAATTGGAATTGAAGTCAACAGATATCGATAGTTACATCCATAAGTATTTGAACAGTGTCACTTGGAACCCAAGGACATCATAAAATACTATGTTTCCTCGCTTGAGATGCTTTACCAGGCCTTTACTGAAGCTGTCTTCAGTAGCTGCGTGTTTGTGCATTTTTCTACTTTCAGTTTAACCTTCTACTGTATGTGAAAAGCATGCTCAGTCGAGTTAAGTGAATTGGGCATGCAAGAACATTCAAGATGGTCTAGGATTGTATTTGCTGTATGTTTTGGGTTATCTGTTTGCACTGTAAAGTGACTTCATATCTGTTTTGTAACATTTGATTGTACCTGAGTAAAAAATACAGCTCTAAGCATTTCAGAATTCATCTTGTTTCTTCTCTCATCAGTCACATCATCAGTAAACACCAGTGACCCAGTTCCACTGGTAGCAATACATGACCATGTCCACCATGTTTGACAGATGATTTATTATGTTTTGAATAACAAGCCCTTTCTTTCCTCCTCTAATTCTTTTTCTCCAAACATTCTCACACAAGTGATGTCTTATGCTTTGGATCGTGACACCTTTCTTTCCTCCTTCAACTCTTCTTCCCATAATTCTGGTACAAAGCAAACTTGGTTTCATCTGGCCAAAGAATCTTGTTCCAAAACTGGGCACACCCAGTACACCTTTGTAACAAAGTCTAATTTGGCCTTTTTCAACCAGTGGTTAGCGTTTGAGGTAAGAGTATATACAATCATAATGATGTTTTTGGTTGTAGACTTTGACATTCAAATCTGACCTCCTGAAGTGTTCTTGACTTGACTGGATGTTTTAAATGGGTTTTTGTTGATGAAGCACCTCTGATTAGAGTATTTATTTTAGCTTAATGGGGGCTTCTTTTACTTGCCTTGACACATATTGGGAGCACATACTGAAACTCACAACATCTCAATGCATTTTATCACTTGAATTTCTCATGAGAAAATGGGAAAAAATGCCATTACCGGACATGAATTGCTTGTTAATTGATTGCTTATCTTGTCCCATTACTTTTAAGCCTCTGAAAATGGGGAACTATGTGTATATTTACCATAAGAATTGGACCCTCTCTAATTTCTGAGGGCAATTTTTAGCTCTTCCTATCATTTTATGTCATCTAGTGGCTAGACTTAGACCTGGAGAGCCCTACAAGCCAACAATGTTTCACACTCATTTTGAAGTTTGGCAGAAGATGGGTACTGATCTGGGGGTATTTCACAAGGCTGGAATAGGGCAGCTTTTTATTTGTGCAGGACACATAAATCAAGCCAAGTGAGTTCGATGGAAGAGATCTTGCTTCTGTCTGCTCTGGCAATGTTCCCCTATGTTTCCCCTACTCAGGACGGGTTTTTCTAGCAGGTTAGTGGTTCATGTCAAATAGCCAGGTCAATTAAGGTGTAAATGGAGGATCACAAGATCCTGTCATTGCAAGGCCAATGTCCAAACCTAAACCCCAGTGAAAATCTCTGGAATGTGAACAAAGGGAAGATGGCCTTTCACAAGCTATCAAACAAAGCTGAGCTGATTTAATTTAGTATCAGAAGTTGCATAAAGTGCCCTGCAATGGCTTGGCAAGCTGACCAGGGTGTACTCTTGCTTTTCCTATAGTCGGCTAAGATGGGCGCCAGATGAATGAATGAGTGGCATAAAGTCACCCAAAAGCAATGTGAAAGACTGGTGGCAATAAAGCTGTGATTTAAATGTCAGGGTTAATACACAAAATATTGATTTCTGTACATATGTATATATATATATATAAAGGAAAAGAGGTATGTTTTGAATGAGTATGAACACTCATGTATTCCATAAACTGACATCCTTCTCCACAAAATCCACATAAAAGTGAAAAATGTGTACAAATCAATCTCTCAAACTCTGGGACTCCAGTGAATCACTGTTAGAGCCATCATATAGTGGTCAATCTGCCCAGGTGTGGCTGGCCTAGCAACTGCAGAAGCACATAGAAAACTCACCTGAGATGTAACAAACTGTGTATTTTGTTTAATATTGTATTTTTTATTTGATTAAATTTGCTTGGAGAAAAAAAATGCATTTTAAAATAAATTAAAATCGAAAAAATATGGGGCGGTAAGATAGTGCAGTGGTTTGCAGGTCAGCCTCACATGCAAGAAGGCTCTGGGTTCGATTTCCAGGCTCAGGGTGTTCCTGTGTGGAGTGTGCATGTTCTTGCTGAGCTTGCATGGGTTTCCTCTGGGTACTCTGGTTTCCTCTCATGGTCCAAAAACCTGCACAGTAGGCTAAATGGCTGGTCCAAATCACCCCTAGGTATGAGTGTGTGTGGGTGGTATGAGTGTTGGCAAGCTGTTCAGGGTGTACCCTGCCTTCGCCCAGAGTTGGCTGAGGTGCCAGCCTCCCCGCGACTCTAATTAGGATTAATTAGAAAACATTTGAAGAAATCTATCAAAACATCCTCTTCACAATTTAAACAATCAATACATCACTTTTAAACAATTGGCCCTCACTGGCCTGGTGAACTGTTTAGAAAATGAATGAATGAATGAATGAATGAATGAATGAAAAATCAGAAAGGGGCTAATACTTTTTCACAGTACTGTATGAGTACTGTTATCTTCCTTTAACACATTCTCAGTTTTAGTTTTCTTACCACAGAGCTCTTTAGGAGCCTACGAATGGTAAGGAATCTGCTTTTTCATAATTTCTAAGGAAAACCAAACTTTGCTGCCTTCGTGTATTTTGGACACAATGTCACATGAATCTTGTGTATGCCTTCACTTTTGCACAAAGGGTTCCTTCTGATTGAGTGAGACACACAGTGAGACACACATAGGCATTGTACAACCCAAGACTTTACACAACATTCTTGCCACCTCCCCTCCCCCAACAGGGCTATTGAACACATCTCAAGGCTACTGAAGGGAGAATTACATGACCACAATCACCACTCAGCAGCAGCCAAAATCAATTGCTTCCCTGTCTCAAACACAGAAAAACACGAGTCATGAAACTGAAATAGAGAGATTTTTAATTTAATTTTTTCCCCCTGTTTTTTTCTTATCTTTTTTTCATTTTTTTTTTCAAGATTATAGATGCATTCTGAACATCTGCTGCTGGAAGAGAAAACACACAACGCCATCTAATTCAGACTGCCTGCAAGCATCAGAAAACACGATGCATTTTCATAAATGCATTTTCATCCAGCCTTGGTTGGCTTGGGTAAGGCTCAGCTGGCGGATCTGAAATACGTCCACACGCAATCATCAGAAATTATTCAGTGAATAATGAGCTGGCAGTGAGCGAAGCATTGGGCTCAGGCTCTACACCTGTGAATATGAAATAATGGGACATGGAGTTAATAACAGGCTGCTGTTTTCATGATCTGATTGTCAGTGCTCAAACCATCACTCATCTTATCATAATAGAATATTTGATAGTATATATTTGTTTGTTAATGGTGATACAATGTTCAATTTCATGTGCACAAAAACACATTTTAAAGGTTTAGGCAGAGATGATTATTAAAATTTTTAAAAATTGCTTAAATAAGCTATGGATAATACTAACAAAAGCTTTAAAACTATACATTATGTACTTGACACTTGATAATATGATATCTTGGAAATAAAGCAAAAACATTTTATGACTATACTGATATTAGAATTGCCCTGGCGAGCTATCCATGGCATACTCTGCCCTCGCCCAGAGTCGGCTGAGATGGGTGCCAGACTCCCCACGACCCTTATTAGGATTAAGCATTTCAGAAAATGAATGAGTGAATGATATTAGAATAACTCTAGACTTTTATAATTTCCCAATTTAATAATGACACTTTCTTCTCTATACTCAAAACATAAATAAGACGTGGAATTCATAACAATGATTTGCTTTCAAGACTACTGAGTCATCATCACTCAACTCACCAAAAATGACTATTCAAAGGATGATTTAACCTAAAAACACAGCTTTTATTTAGATCAACAGTGTTACTATGCTGGCTGTTAAAAATATATATATTTTTGGCAAAGAACGCAGCTACCACATTCAATGATGTTACAGTATATACAGTATGTCTGTAGTTGTATAATGTGTAGCTCACTTTATATACATTTATTTTACTATCTTCAATGCTTTATCCATTGCTATATAAATGTTTTATTTTCCCTTTACTTTTGGCTGTCTTCCTAAACATCCTTTTGACTAAGGAAGAAGTTTAGCAAATATGATATGATGATAAAGATGTCTAAACTTGGCTCATGCAATTTCCTCACACAACAAGTAAGTCTTTTCTTAGCTGTGAAATCACTTGACTTTCACCAACTAGCAGTTCTCTGTTCTAAGAGTACAATGTGTTTAACAATCAATCTAACAAAGCAAAAAAAATAAATAAATAAATTAAATAAAATAACAAAAAAGAATTCTGTCAGCCTTGTGATATTTGTAAATGTGGGAGAATTCAAACAAAAGGTGCAAAATTATCTATATATAAATATATATGCATATGAAATGAATCTAAATACCTTAAAAAAATCTAAAGAAGGGACTGTGTGACTGACTAGATTTCAGAGATCTTTTGTATGATATATATA
>JBCNYG010000023.1:14282784-14293074 GCA_039654305.1 Porochilus rendahli | reverse complement strand
AATATGAAGGTCTATACATAAATGTCCATAAAACCATGAAGATACCGTCTTCTGACTATAAGCCAACCAAGGTACACATACAAACACTGCTACACTCAGCCCTGCAGTCACACAGTGGAATCTGTAACAAAACATGGAAAAAAAGAAAAGAGTGTACCTGAAGATTTATGTCCTTAGGGAAAGTTTTCATTTTCTTTCTTTGGAAAAAAAGAAAGAAAAATGAGAATCTGTGAATAGTGAGTACATGTGCTAAAGGCTGGATTTACTTAATACAAAACAAATGATGGAGGAAAATAATGAGGAGGCAAAACAACTATCTGGAATAAAATGTGGCATAAAATATTACAACAAAAGAAACGCAAAAAACTTGATATATTTATTACAGCATTCTTGCATGTATGTGACCTCTCACTACAGTCAAACGAAGGATCACATTCATATGATTCAAAGTTATTAGTTTGCTACAATGCATGATAACTTGAATGCAGTGGTCACTGGTTCAAAACCATGGCCTCAGGTTACTCTCTGTGTGGAGTGTCACATGTTTTTCTTGTCCATATGGGTTTACTCCTGTTTTTATAGTCTCCTGACACCTCCCAAAAACATGCTTTTATTACAATCAATTATTCATAAAACTTACATTACAGTTATACAGTATTATACCACACAGATGAAAAACATGTACTTTCTGCAAGAGGATATTTATTTAGCACTTACAGAAGGACTCTCTACTGACTTTTCCAACAAGACTTCAGGATAAATCTGGGAGTGTTACACAAAATTATAATAAAAACATTTAGTGTATTTTTTATTCTAAAAATGAGCACAAATTTTTGTGTTTGTTTTTTTCAATGACAAAAGCACAACACAAACAAAGGAAGTTGAATCTGCTTTGTCAGCTTTTTTAAATTTGGGAGGCCCAAAACAAACAAACAAACAAACAAACAAACAAATAAAACAAACAAACAAACAAAACCCATCAAATAAATACAGCGGCCAGAGAGGTGAGAGGAGGTAAAATAGATTTCCATTACTTGTTGGCTACCTTAGTATACCTCTGACACTGACAAAAAAACTCAATAAAGTAAAAGTTTTAGAGTGACTGACTACATTTGTGCTTAGGAGAACGTTGTGAACCATTCCTTTAACTGTAGTTACATAGTATACACCAAGACCAAGCTGTAAATTGCTGTAGTCACATAATTACCCCTCATTGACCCTCCTTCTTAAAGTCTAGAGCTTGTTTGATGTCAATACTGGAACTGTGTGACGAATGGAGGATTTAATTTGTGCTTAACTAAACAGCTGGAGCAGTCTCTTTTAAGTGTGTGTTCTTTTATAAGCAGCAAGGGCTGCTTTTCCGGCATGCAGCTGAAACTGCATTACTTTATTTTTCTCTCCACAGCTGCGTTATTGCACTAGAGTGTTTCGGAGTCACTTTACTGGTGCTTTCATGACAAACTTTAGATGTCAAGGCAATGGTTTCATCTAGGGTTGCAAAGTTTAAAAGTGCTTTGGCTTACTTCAAATACATCCCCCCTTCAAATGTGTGCAGTGTGTATGTGTGACCCATCTGTGCTGAAACACTAAAAACACATTCCACAGCAATACAGTAGGGCACAGTTATATTCCACATATTCCATGGTAACGGAAAAACCACACACCACAGACAGAAAAAGGATGGCTTTACCAGAGAATGATCTAAGAACCATGTCCATTATCACATGGTGATAACCTGTTGATGTATGGGGATACTGTAATTATATTAAGCTCTGAATAAAGAAATAAAACTAGAACACCCCTCATAGAGTGCAAGGCATGTTCACCTTGCAGCATGGATAATGATTACAGTATATACTTAATAGTAACAGTAATACAGTAACAGTATGTCTATCGGCAATCATTTTAAAATTATCACTCACTCACTCACTCACTCACTTGCCACACTCCTTAGACCTAATGAAGTTGCAGGGAGGCTGGAGCTTATCTCAGCCGACACTGGGTGAAGGCAAAGATATACCTTGAACAGTGCACCCGACCATCGCAGGGCCAACACACACACAAACAATCACACTCACACTTACAGGAAATTTGGAACAGTCAGTTCTCCTAATGTGCATGTATTTGGACTGTGTAAGGAAACCAGAGTACCCTGAGGAAACCCACGCAAGCACAGGGGAGAACATTGAAATTCCATGCAAAGATGTCGAGCCCGGGAATTGAGCCCAGTATATTTTTCAAGTCATTTCAAAGTTATGAGTGTTCAAAATTCTGTGACCTTGATTCTAACCTTTGCATCTATGGTATATGGCACTTTAATTCTAAGATATAAGTAATTTCTATTTTAACATGTGAAATGTATACCAAAAATTCTGACAATGTTCTGACCTTAAGAATTGATCTAGACATTCCAAAATCAAGTCATCTCTAGCACTCCGGTACTGTAGTGTTTCACCAAGTTCGGTAAAAATGCTTTCACTTGTATGGTCAGCATTTTGTTCACAGACAAAAAAACGATGATTATAATACCTCCACCAAAAAGTCAGTTTTGGGTGGAGCTAAAAAGCCTCTGTTAATGTTTTCACAAGTTCAGAGTTTAATTAAACACGGATTGACGTGACACAAAATGCAAAAACCTAAACACTAGGATCAAGAGTACTTAGAACATAAACACAACAAGAATAAACAGCAAGATCTTGACTGAAAAACACCCTTAGAACTAAAGGGTTTAAATAAACAGAAAGGTCAGAGGATAAGCTAAAACAGGTGTGTACAGTCATTTGTCAATAAGTGTGGGCAGAGTAGTTCAAGGCGGCCATGCTTGTAAGCCGCATGTGGTGCTCTGGTAAGTGCAACCTGGGAAGCCTCGCTAGACACCACTTCTCAGTACCTCAGTTTTATGGGTGGTCATTAATCATGGCCTACAATAGATAATAACCTCCCCACATCTGAATTGCAACAGACTCATCCGAGTTGTTTATTTTCTATTAGGAAATTTTGTTGGGAGTATTATCTTATAGACTGAGCCAAAAATCGAACTGATGACCCTGTAATGACACATGATAACTGATAAATCTGGTCATTATATGTTTTCATCCAATTATCTCTATATCTCTCAATAACATACTTTCCCTCATGATAAAAAATAAATAATAATACCATTTCAATTTCTTAAACAAATCGGTACATTGAATTATTGCTTAATTTAAATAAATGGATCAGTGTGCTTGATCTGAATGACACCTAAATTCTAACAGTGTCTGTGTACCAATTGGCACATGATTATTTCGAGGGATCTGACTTGCACCACATAGCTGTACATGGGTACATGGACTCCACTTTATACTACATTTTAATAGTTACTATTAACAAGTATAACAAGCAAGAATAATAGGTAGTCAAACAGCTTATCACAGGAGATCCTTTCAAATTAATTTGCTCTTTAATGATTTCATGAGAAAATCATGATATGACAAAGTTTTCTGCATAAATTGAAGCCAACTGGCTGCTGACTTTTCTCCAGGGTCAATAAGTAAATGTCATGGGACCTGAGGGAAAGCACTGGAACATCAATACTCCACAATACTGGAGGTAAACACAATAGAGTCATTTTAGAAATTATTCAGATTATGCACTATGCAGAATGCACTGACCTGAATGATTACAGAATACTGTGTAATAATGACTTAAATTATTTAATACATTTTATACATTAAATGAATAAAGGGAATTAGTGACCTGTAAGAAAATTATAATAATGAAAGTTGTCCAAAAATAAATAAATAAAACACCCCTCATATCAATACTTTAAATGTTCATTATATACCTAACTGGCAGTACTGATCTAATAAGACACTTTGTCCATTTTCAAAAATGTATGCGTTGCCCTTTCACTGCATAAAGCAAGCTAAGACTGCAGGGTAAAATGTTTGCCATGCACTCTCTCTTTAATACATCGTGTGACTGTTAAATCAACCGCATTAGATCTTGCTGTTTCCGACTATAAACACAAAACACATTAAAAGTACCCAAAATATTTGGTTTGAGACATCGGAGTTCATTCACTTATGAATGGATGATATTATGACCCAAAAAAAAAATCTGGGAAGTACAGAAATAACCCACACTGCATGCCACAATACTGTGGCCCCTCAAATTATCCCACAGTGAAAACAATTGGACGAAAACGAAAACAGACCAGTCATGGCTGATGGGTACAGCTGGATAAGCAAGAAGTATTACACAAACAGAAAAAGAGAACAAATCTCAGAAGAGACATTCTATTCTCAATTTTAAGTAAACCAGGGACTAAAGGATTGGCTATGTACTTCTACAAAGTTTAAAAGTCAGAAATGTGCAGTATTTATCACACTATGTCTATTTCTGTGATTCTTGTAATAATTAGCACTCTGCATGTCTTGCAAACCTAGCAACCTCGAAAAAAAAAATACCACTGATAGTTTAGCACATCTGGATAATAAGACAAGTGTTACATTGCAATCAAGTAAAAGTATTTCCTTTAAAATCTTCTCAAAGTCACTAAATACCACTTTAAATTTCCAAACTCGCATCACAAAGCTGAATTCCTCTTTTCCTCAAAATAGCTATTTATGTATAGAGAAACAAAGCCAGGTGCAACCAATATGGAGACTTTCACTCAGACATGACTAGAGCAGGAATGTCTTGAGACAATAACTTATTTGTTCTTCCCCTGCCTCATTAATGTGGCCTTGAAAAGAGGCAATAGCACATAACAGCTGCCATAAATAATGGTTTAATGAGCCCTCTACCTTCCTCTTTAATAATGACAGCATTTTCCAGCCAGCCAGTTTCCAGAATGGCTACATGTGGCCTCCAGGTGGGCCTGAAACACACTACTCATACTATTCTTACCAGTCCTTAATTCTTCAACTGTTTAAAGTTTGTCCATGAACATAACAGTCTGGCTGACAGCAGCCTGAAACTAAATTGTTCCATTAGACAAGGGTTTGTCCCAAATATTTAATGCATGTCTAGGGCGTGAACTCTATCCTCGCCCATTGTTCTAAATTTTGGAACTAGTTTTAATGTGAGTAAGTAGAGTTACATCATTATTTGGTGAGATGGTGACATAGTGGTTAGCACGTCCGCCTCAATGCCCGTCCGTTCTCCCTGTGCTTGTGTGGGCTTTTTCTAGGTACTTGGTGTGTGCTGGCCCTGTGATGGACTGGCAAGCTGCTCAGGGTGTACCGGTGGCCCTTCGCCCAGTGTCGGCTGAAATAGGCTGCAGCCTCCTGCGACCCAAGTGGCATTAAGCGGTTGGGCAAATGAAGGAATGAATGCTTCAATATTTATGAGTGATTATACAGTGTTATTGTCTGTGTTATTACCAGTAGGAAACTTTTTTACTCCTAAAATGCTAATACACAAAATACATCACTACATTTTCAGCTTGAATAATTTATCCATCAAAGTATGTGTGGATTAAAGTTTGTTCTGAGCAGTATATTTAGCAGTATTAGCAGTATATAATACATGTTATGTAAACAACCTTTAAATCTCTGCTGCTAGCCAGGATACAGCATTATTCAGACAAAGTAGACATGGTTACCTGAACCCCTTCTTTACCCCTTCTTAATAACAATCAAGGCCACTTCGGTTTAAAATTAGATTTTCTTTTCGGTTATTGTGTGAAGATTTGATTACACTGTCTGATTTAGCGGTTATGTTTATAGATTTGGATATAGGTAGCATAATGTGTGTTTTTCTTGTGTATGCCATCCTAGGTTGATAATGATAATGTGCGAGCAGACCGCCAGCTCCTTCACCTCCTACTGTCGATTTTTTTCCCTTCATAAAAGTGCAAAGTGATGTGAGTATAAAGGGAGCAGTTGTTCAGAAACTGTTCACAGAATGTGAATGCAATTACATTGAAAACATGCAAACATGAAGAACAGATGTGTTTATAATACAAGAACAAAGGACTAAATAAAATGGTAAAAAGCAAGATAGAAAGAAAGAACTTCTTTGTCCTATTGAGGGTGGGATGAAGCAAAACTGCTGACTGGTGATCTAGAGTAAAACCCATTATCAGCGGCTGGCAGTTGAAATCTAATTTCGTTTCAAACCTTAAAGGTCAAGTGCACAATAAGTGCAACTTTAAGTGCTTTAAAAAAAAAAGGAACAAGTTAAAAAAAAAAGAAATTAAAATTAAATCAGAGTACCACATTGATGAAATGTATCTATATCTGGATAACACTGTTTCCGAATGTTAAATTACTCGAGTTCAAGAAAAAAAAGGGGATAATGATAATAATAATAATCATCATCATCATCATCATCATCATCATAATTTTCATCATTATCATCATCTGTGCTTTGTTTGGTTATAACAAAATCAAAATAAAAATTATATGAAGATACCAACATATTTAATAACATATTTATTCACCTAATAACACATGAATAGATCCTGGTGCGATGTAAATCTCTGAAACAACATTTTGAGACTGATCATGCCTGCCTCACATTTTGTTGGCTCGCACTTACAAGCTGCACAAATTTGTTCTGTTGAAGTTCAGTTCACTTTGATAAACCTCTTGCAAAGAGAATTAGTTGCCACCAGAAAGCAAACTGCTTGTTCTGTCTCACATCAACTATTTTTTCTTGTAGTTTCTTGATCTGTAATCTAATTTCTCTTTGATGCATATAGCCAGTCAGTATGAACACTTTATTTGGAGTTATATTAGTAAATAATATAATTATTAAAACATTCTACTTTAACTCAAACTAGTTGATGGATTACAAATATTTACAGGTAATGGATGTCTAATTTGAGTCCCCAAGTCCATTTAATATAAATCTGTGTAGAACAAATACCAGAAATCAAGTGACTAAATTCTATGGTACAAAGTGTTCAGACCATCTTTGTTTTCAGCACTTAGCACCCAATAATTTTCATAATTCACCGCGGGTAAAGCATTTGAGAGAGGCTGTGTAGGAAAAGGAATGCGTAGGTGCAATATTTCCCTGTATAAAGCAATTGTCATTGACTCAACTAACAACATGTATTAACAGTAACGCCAAAGTGAAGACAAGCTATGCCTGCTTTAATTAAGGTTTCATCTTAATTAAATCAACAAAGAGTCATTCAGTTATCCAAGTTCTACTCAATAACTGGATTTGTCAAATATCAAAGATTCTTTTAAACTAATGTAATAGTAGAATCTAATGTAAAATAACTAAGACAGACTATGTCTGCATGTAAAAGCAAGATACTGGGTTCTGTTGCATGATGAAGATCAATCGAAGAGTGTATTAAAGCCATTTACTGTACTGGTACATCTATTGATCACCTCATACAGCATTCCGTCTAGAGCAAATCAAAGCTACTTTCACATGGGATCCAACATATTTACTCACATTTACTCAAATGTTCATGGAAACTTATTGATAGCTAATTTGCTGCTGGTAAAAAAAAACAAAACGTTTTCTTAGTACCATTTTTAATGCATGTGTATTAAATATTTGGATTGTGTAAAGTAATACTAATCAGAAATAATGACCAATTATGCACCAAAAAGGCATGTGGATGTCAATGTATAGTATTTATTTAATACCATTAAATTCAGACACATCCACCAAACCTGAGGTACATAATTGTTTTGGTATAAAGTCCATGGAAACAAGAAAAAAGCACAGGAAAAATAAAAATTTATGTTTAAAAAAACATTTCATGACAGACACAGGTGAGCTCAGAGTGCACACATGAGCTGGTCCAGATCAGTGTAACAGTGTCTCTTTAACTAAATGTATACTATACATAAATCTAAAAAAGCAAATCAAAAAAAGATTTTTATTCTTTATATCTGCACATTTTAACCATGACAGAGGCAGTCAGGGTAACTGCTTTGAGCCCAGCTAATTACACAGAAGCTAAAAGCATCTGTATAGCCTACTAATTCACAAACAAAAGTAAACGTACTTCAAAAAAGATTATATACTATGCAGAAAAACACACAAACACAAAACACCTAAAAGAATATTTGTATTGCTTACCATGACTAACTAAGAGTGTCTGTCCTTTTGACATAAAAATTATCCACACAGAATAATGTTTAACCATGAGATAGTGAACCAATCCGATTGTGCATTGAGCATTTCTGCATAGTATATACCAATCAATTATAAAGTAGTGTACCACCACTTTTGTCTAAAAGACAAAGTATGGCTAATAAACAAAAACACTGAAAATACCATTTTTTTAGAAAAAAAAAAAAGAATTTTATTTATTATTTTTTTTTTTTTTACTTTTCCATAGCACAAATGAACTTCAAACCATATGAAATGGTTCAGCGGGTAAAGAAATAAAAAAATCTTTGAACACTATGCCTGAAAGATTAAATGCTGTAATCATAGTAAAGGGTATCTACACTACATATTGACTTTTTCTTTAAAAAGAGACTGTTATTTTTGTTATTACTATATATTGTTGTTTGTTTACTTATTCTCATCAATATGATCCAATATTACTTGAAATAAATACTTGAATCATACTTGGTTTCTAATTTATCTTAATTTTATTAAGTGCATAATAGTCACCGCACACTACTGTATTTTTTATTTCTCCACTCGCTAGTTCATTAATGTTTTTGTTTTTTTGCCATACTTTTATTGTTTTTTGGTTCTCACTGCCTACCCTAGCATTGTTTAATACATTTTTCAAAGTAATTTTACCTTCTTTTTATTAGGAACCCTTTTAGACAAAAGTGGTGATGATTAATCTTCACTGCACATTACTGTATAGAACATAGAACACTTTTGAAGTGTGCACTATTATGAAAGATAGATAGAAAGATAGATAGACAGACAAACAGTCAGTGTGAGTTTGGAGTACTGTATTATTTTGGATCCTATTGGTAGTAGTGGAAAAATCCCTCATGTTTAAAAGTAATAATAATATGAATAGTGCAGGTGGTGCAGTGATCAGCACGTCTGCCTAACATCACGAAGGCTAGGGTTTACATGTTCTCCCCCCACTTGCGTGGGTTTCTTCTGGGTACTCCAGTTTCCCACAGTTCAAAAACATGCATATTACGCTAACTGGCTGTTCCAAAAAGTGTGAGAGTATGATTAGTTGTTGGTCCTGTGATGGCCTGGCGAGCTGCCCAGAGTGTACCTCAGAGTCGCGACCCTAATTAGGATAAAGAGGCATGGAAAATGAATAAATGAATAGTGCACAGCAGGTGAAACTTTCGGGTTACATTCAGCACCCAACTGTCTTTGCAAAACCACTATTCACTAAATACTGACAGAATAAGTGTTATCATTGTTGGGATTCTGTATTTAGTGTTATTTTTAGCTTCCTAGGCCAGACTGTCTCGCAACCACTTTTAGTTTGGCAAGGAAAGGCTGCAGGAAATTAGCAGAACAGCACTCCTCCTACGCTATTTATCCAACCACAGCATGACAGTGTGAGACAAAGAGATCTCATCCAGCCTGTGGGTAAAATTACAATCATGAAGAGGTTGATATTCTGCTGAGCTGCTACAGTGCTAACACCATGTACACTCCTAACAAACAATGGTAATTGTTGTTGACACTTACATGACTAAAAGCTGATACTGGCTCAGATATTAACCTCATATTATTTAACCTGCTGCACTCACACATTAAGAGCACACACCTTTTGGGTTTAGGAAATCTTCATAGTAAACTGTCCAATTAAGACAAGACACCATTATTAAATGGAACAATACATTTTTGCCAGCTATCTGCAAATATTTCTAAAACAACTTTTAGTGACTGAACTTTTTCAAAGGTTTACATTTATTAAGGTAAATGAAGGGGGGTATGATGGTTTAATGGTTAGCAGTCTCGCCTCATTCTTGAGTTTGAGCCCTGCAGTCATTTCTGTGTGGAGTTTACATGTTCTCCCAGTGCATGGGTGGGTTTTATCCAGGTGTTCTGGTTTTCACTGTCAGCCCAAAGATATGCACTTTAGGCTAACTGGCTGCTCAAATTCCCCCAAGTGTGAATGAGAATGCTTGTGTGGGGAAACAGGGTAATTTAATAACAAAAAAAATTTATGTGGGATTTCAAAAAGACATGTGGTACTACTTGTGTTTAAATCAGCAAATAATTGATGATAACCTAGAAATAATGTACTAGCTACTATTTAAGCAGCATACCATCGAAGACTTTCCATTAATTAATGCATTCATTCATTCATTCGTTCATTCATTCATTCATTCATTCATTCATTCATTCATTCATTCATTCATTCATTCATTCATTCATTCATTTATTTAT
>JBCNYG010000023.1:14231629-14245194 GCA_039654305.1 Porochilus rendahli | reverse complement strand
GATAGATAGATAGATAGATAGATAGATAGATAGATAGATAGATAGATAGATAGATAGATAGATAGATAGATAAAATAGCATACAGACCAATAGATGGGCAGGCACAAGGGTAAATAGACAGACATTACAGTCAGATGGATAGACACTATACAGTAGACAAATGAAAGAAGATGAATTGGAGATAACACAAAAAAGTAGACAGAAATATAGAAAAAGAATTGCATGAAGACCAAGACAGACAAATGGGATAGACAGATGACAAAAATGGACACTGGCAGAGACACTGGCAGACATAAATTTGGACAGATGGAGTTTACAAATTGACAGGCATTCAGACAGAAGGAGGTAACACAGTATGACTGAGTATAAATGTAAACTTTTAAGAGTAAGGTTTTAGGAGCTGCTGAAAATCAAGGTTAAGAACGATAGAACGTCAGACACAATGACATATAGACAGAGAGACAGTCTGGCTGACAGACTTTGGAGTAGACAGACTGACTGACAGACTTTGCAATAGACAGTGTGACTAACAGACTTTGCAATGGATGTACATTACAATCAGACAAACAGAGAGCAACACATGGACAGATAGAGACATAAATATGACAATTAGACAGATACAGATGGATAGAGAGCCAGACAGAACAGCAGACAGAAAGACAGAAAACAAAATGCAACTATTTTTTTTATTCCAGCCAATCACAAGCTAAATGTATTTGCTCGTTCACAAGAATTAGGTGTTCTGATTGGAGTAAAACTTGTGGCCACACTTCTGACCTCTCTTGAAGACCCTGGTGTAAGTTATAGCTCTGCAGCACCTTATAGCACATACTCAGTCCCAGCGTTTGCTGGTTTGTATACCTTTCTTATATTTATATAACACCATATCCTTCATACATCAGCAACATTTAATAGAAAATGCTGAAAGCTGAACTCAGCAGTGATTCCATCATGGAAAATGTGAGTCTTCAGGATGCGGAATGTGACCTTTCAGGGTTCATTAACCAAAGAGGCCGAGCAGTGCATCTCTGACAACTTATCCTACTAAGAAAATATGTCAGGGTTAGGGTTGTTTTGTCTGCCTGGATGGCTGGATTTGTTACCAATTACAATGCTGGCATCATCAAAAGGAGTCCAGTTTTTGTTCATGAATTATGGCTTTGAAGCAAATTACTAAAATTAAACACAACTTTTCAAATACTCAAATGTGTTTACAGTCTAAAATGGACTGCAAATGTTTACACTTCTAAATTAGATAACAGGTTGTGCTACTTTATTAATTACACATAGTGCTTCACTACAAGGTGAAATATATATACAAAATAAATATGCATCAGACACGAAATATATGTAGGCAAATCAAATACACTTAAAATAAACAGACAGCTTTGTATATGTTTTATTCTTTGTTATTTCATTTCATTATTTTTCAGACACTTAGAAAATCGATTTATAGAAAAATAGATTTTCATTAAACTAGTGGTGTCCACACATTTGCCTGACTTCTTCACCTCATGAAATGAATGCCAGCTGGTTCGGTATGATGCGTGCATTATATATCAGTCATCGTGAAAATGTGTTCATTTATATGCAGCGTCTAGACATATGGGTCACATTTCATATTACAAATCATAGCAATAATGATCATCACAGTTCATCAAACAAGCATAAAACATGAAAACTCAGCATAAGCCAGAGCAGGAATGAGTAGGGTTGCGCTTTATTTCATGCCTTGCGTCCTAATACTCTTTTTTTTAATGAACCCTCATTGGCTTCCACTTCCTTTTTCCCCTTGGAACATCTTTTTTAAGAACATCTGTTTCCTATTTTATGGTCTGTTTGATTACTTTATTAGGTCAAGAAAAGTTTTCTAGATCAGCCCTTGGAGGCCAAAGGAATGGACTATGTTTCAGGAGAAGTTACCTCAGAGGTAACAGTAATTTGATGCAATTTTTAACTGTGAACAGACTACATAAAAATGTAATGTATAAAAAATTTGGTGAGCTATTGTATTACAAATCGGTCCCCTTGCATAGACTGTGCTGAGTATGTGTTCAGGCCTGTCGACTTTGTGTGTGTGTGTGTGTGTGTGTGTGTGTGTGTGTGTGTGTGTGTGTGTGTGTGTGTGTGTGTGTGTGTGTGTGTGTGCGTACATGTGTGTGAAAGTGTTTCATGGATTTTCCTTACTCTTTCTAGTCCCTGTCACAAATGTTGCACAACAGGTATACAGCAGGTCCACTAACGAAAATTGGTTAAATTCATAGGGCAGTTATAGGTGTGTCATGCAAAACTTACTTGTTGTGGAGGTTTGAACATTATTGAACATAATTTTTTTATCTGTCAGGTCCATTTGTTAGGTCCATTGATTGATACTCTACAGTATCCAACGGCTTTGTTTGTATTTTTACAATAGTCCTCTGATTGCTTTCATGACAGTATTAGGTTAAACATATGTTTTCATATAATGCATGTAAGTCAGTTTTATATGCACTGAGTATTAAAGGAATACCACATCACACACCAGAAAAGTTATGATTTTACATTATCATTTCCTAATACAAATATCTGTGCAGTATACACTCTATAATTATGCCAATTAGAGCTCATTCAATGTATAAATTAGGTGTATTCATAGAAAAAATATAGTAAAAAGTACATATGTGACAGGAAAAGAAAGAATAAAAGATGAAAGAAACAAAGAACATAATTATTTGCATTCAGAAGTTTAAATATTCGTAAAAAGAAAGAAAAAAAGGACTGTTGTATTTCTTAGGTTATTACTGATAACTTAATAAAGGTACAAGATGAATAAAAATGTGTTGCATTGTGGTGTGTGTGTATTTCAAGTGTTCTTGTCCCCTCATAGGCTTTCATAGGTTCTCTGATATTCTTCCCACATCCTAAAAATGTCACCTAGGCGTCTTTAAACTCTTTTACTTTAAAGGGTCTGGGGCAGGTATGTGAAAGTCAAATATTTTATGTAAATCATTTGTATTGCAACATTTATCCAGAGCCTACTCCAAGAACATGAAACAAACATGAAAATATGTCCTGTATGAGACTGCAGTCCATAAGGGTAAGGAAGTATATACAAACAAAATATTTGTGGTGTAATTTCATTACAGTTTGTAACATTCTTTAGCAAACAACTTTAACTCAATGCATATACTGTATATAACAGATCTTTTTAAGCATGGAATGGTAATTATTATTCCATTCAAATCCAAACAGATGCTATGTTACTGTAAATACCAACCTGGCACAGCTAATCTTGAGCAGTAGTTTTTATTATTATTATTATTATACCATTATTATTGTTCTGCTATATTTTATTATTATTTGTAATCTCTTCTTCAGTAATGGTCAGGTCGAACTGCTCATTAAGAGTCCGTAACCTCCGCAAACCCTAACGTCTATTCTCTGGGGGGAAAAAAGCTCAGGAACTTAACAAGCTGCCTGCATGAACAGCACTTTATTGACAAGAAAGTGTACACTGGGGTAATTGGTTTCTGCCAAACACGAGAGACGTTAATTAATTTTAATTACTTGCCTAGCTTGGGAAGGGTCAGGCTGAAAGAGTGAACTTTGGAGGTAGGACATACAGCTCATCACAGCACCATTGATAAATGCCAGGAGTTAAAGTTGTCTTTTGTCAAAGATCTGCCCTAGAAACACTGGTTTACTACCTTCAAGTGTTCATGGAAAACAGAGAAAAACTATAAACTTAAAACAGCCTTTTCTGCAGAACAAAACATGATTGAAACTGGACCTGATCCAACTCCTTTAATTCTATAAATTACTAATCGATAAACTGTATCGACACTCTAGAACATGCTACAACATTATTAATATACATACTGAGTTGCCATCATCTCATGGACTTCTGATTTAACAAGGGATGAAACATTTCACAGATTTGCATCAGTGCACTAATTTTAAATTTCATAATGAATTTCTCAGATCTACAAAGTGTGCATCGGATACAGTTTGGGATGAAATCAAATTTCTAGCATCTTTGAATTGGTAAAAATAAATTACTGTTATTATCAATATACAACACCATGTCAGAAAGAATTCTAAATTTACTTTTACTAACCGTGGGTTTACACTGGGGCACAATGCACACCATCTCCATGATTTGAGAGAATCGTGATGAGTGTGGGGGGGTCATAGGATTGAATCGTAATGATCTTGAGGGATTTGTGATGATCTTCAGGGAACTTGTTGGAATCTGGCTCCCAGTTCAATTTTGCATCAAATATAAAACACTACTTTTTTAATATATAAAGCTCTTAATGGTCTTGCGCCGCATTATCTCAGCAAACATCTGGTCGTTTTTGATTCAACATACCCACTTACATGTAAGGTACTTTCTGATACCTCAAATAATGAAGACTACTGCTGGGAAGAACTTTCTCTGACAAAGCCTTACAGTTATGGGATAGGCTTCCAGCTAAGGCTCAGGACTCAGACACAGGTTCACTGTTTAAGATTAGGCTGAAAACGAACTTGTTAAAAGGCCTTTTATAGGTAAAGGAGAAGATCTATGGGGTTTTATGCAGAGAGATTTGGTAAATTGTGATGTTTGGATGCTGTCACTAATTCACTCTTGCATACTCACCCAAGTCTGTTGACAATAGAGTGGCCGATTGTCATATGACGCAGGATGCCCTCATGTCTGCCTTCCTTTTGGTTCTTTTGGTGTATTTATGCTGTCATAGTCAGTCACAGAGTGACTGCATGCACTCAGAACTTATAATCTTTCTTCTTTAATCATTACACTGTTATCAGCATGCCTAACACGCCGCCCATCTATAAGAGTACTGAAATAAATAAATCATTATCTGTACTGCTTATCCATCAGGTCTATGGGGAAGCTGCAGCCATTCGCAGCTGACTTCAGGAAAGAGGCAGAAAACACTCTGAAGAGGTCGCTAGTCTGTTGCAGGTCTAACACACAGACGAACAATCATTTACACTCATATTCACAAGTGTGGGGATTTACAGTGGTAACCAAATAAATAAATATGTAACTCACAAAGGAGCTTTATAAGTACACATCAACTGAGACATTTTGACCTTTCACACTCCCTCATTATAACTCCTCCACTTTCCCCGTGTTTAAGCCCACCGAGTCGTTGTACAGTGTTTGTACATCACCACTGTCTGTCAGTCAGACAGCTGAATGTGAGAATTGTCCTTCAAAGCTTGTAAAATACATGTTATTCTGCAACCTTCTGTGTATTTTCAAGCATTAAAAAAAACCTTATGGCTTGATTTGTATACCTATAATTCTCAAGAATTTGGAATGGTATGGAATATTCAACTAAAGATGAAAGCACAAAATCTACGTTTAATTTTTCATTTTCAATTTAACCTGTATTTTACTGCAGACAACAAACCAATGGTATTGCCTGTTTTGTCAACTTAATTTCATATATTAATATACAGTACATTCATCCTGAAGCTTTATGTTAACTATCTCCAGAAGCTGTGAGATGTCTCAGGAAGGGGAAGCGGGGTGTCACCTACACTGTATACAGTGAGCATGGAGTGTTGCTGACTGTGTGCATATTCAATGCAAAAGAATACTTCAGGGTTTTTTTTTTAATCCCACTGAAAAGTATTCCTGAGGAAGCACTATATGCAGCCTCAGAGTTGGGTTCTCTCATCACTAGGGCTGAGGTTACTGGGGTACATAAAAACTCTTCAGAGGCAGGGCCCATTGGGATAAGATCCGCCATCCCATGGTATGGGGTTATGGCAGCACCATTGGCAAAGGTAACTAACACTTCTGTGGTGGCACGTTTAATGCAAAAAAGTACACTGAGAATTTAAACATCTCCACAAACTTTCAGGTATAACCTAAAAATAAACTGGATTTAATGTTTTGTCTGATCACTGTATATACTGTACAAACACACATATGAACATTATAGTATTTTATATGCTTTAAGCATGCGCCTTTATATTCTTATGTTGCAGGATGATAGCATGTTGCCATTCATCCTATTCCAGTGTGCATGGCTGCCACCTTGTTAATTATTTAATGGCTTCCAGCCAGTTATCATGTGGGAGCATTATATATAAAGGGTGGCATTGGGCAAGTTGCGATAGATCTGAGTACACGTCTCCCCTTAGGTGATCTGGCATCCGCCATTGCCATAGACCATTGCTTCAGATTTCACAGCTATCTTAGAAGAGTAATATATATTTACCTCTTCAAAACAGCAAACACAGAAATCTGGAACACTGATGGAATTAATTTTCAAGTATATTTGCTAGGGGTGTGAATCTAACAATAACTCATGATTCAATTGGATTCTGATTTTTGAGGTGACATTTCGATTCGGAATCAATTCTCGATAAGTATCCGCTTTGCTCGTTCAGAGTTGGTTGGGAGTTTAGTGAAGTGATGGAGTGTGCATTGGTCAGGAGTTGGTTGTGCCTGCTGCTCCGTTTCTTTTAGCTCCGTGTGATGGCGTAAGTTGTGGGCTCAGGGATTTGAAATATTCCCAAAATATAAATAATAAAATAAGTTTTATTTTGCACATTTTGCACGGTATATATCACGTCAAGCTCCTTCCTACCTGGAAATTACGAAGTGCACCCAAACATTTGCCTTCAGAGAAGATGGCGCTGGCTGTGGGCTAAAAGCTAGTTTTGTACCAGCCACTCACTGGAACAATTCACGACAGAGTCTGGACAAACGATACGCGTTGTGAGTAAGGTTGGAAATATTCACAAAAAAAGTGTTTTTTAAGATCGATTCTTAAAAATTTGGATCGGTTTATCATGATAATAAATTAGAATCGTGATTCAGATATGGATCGATTTTCTTCCGGCACCCCTAATATTGACATTTCTGTCATTTATGGCAGGTGATATACATTTTTTGAGCCCTGTGAAGTGTAATTCAATTAAACATTCTTCATCTTCGTCATCTTCTTCCGCTTGTTCCGGGGTCGGGTCATGGGGGTAGCAGCCTAAGTAGTGAGGTCCAGACGTCCCTCTCCCCAGCCATGTCCCTCAGGTCTTCCGGGGGGGACGCCAAGGCGCTCTCAGACCAGCCAAGAGACATAGTCCCTCCAGTGTGTTCTGGATCGACCCCAAGGTCTCTTCCTGGTTTGGACATGCCTGAAACACCACACTAGCGAGGTATTTGGGAGGCATTCTAATCAGATGCCCTAGCCACCTCAACTGGCTCCTCTTAACACAGAGTTCTACTCCGAGCTCCTCCTGAATGACAAAACACTATTTCTAAGGGAGAGCCCTGCCATCCTGCAAAGGAAGCTCATTTCAGCTGCTTGCATTCACAATTAAACATTCTACTAAAAGTAAATTTGACAAAAGTTGTTCTAATGTTTTTATTGTTGATGCTTTGAGCAGCCATATTGATTTAACTTTATGTGTATGACACTCAAGAGGATACTGAGCTAAATGGCGTGTGTACAGTTAATATGGTAAAATGAATACATATTTTAATAAATACATCATAATTAAATAATTAATGCTTCAGCATTAATGGGAAAATTTGGTCCAGGTACTTAACCTTCATCCAAGTCAGGTACAACACTTTTCCACAGAGCGGTAGTCGAACACTTTCCCTAAGGTAACATTACTGCCACTGTCCTTCACCTGTAGTAATGCTCATATTTTTGCCAAAGGAACTGGCGTAATACCTCACACCACTGGATGCAAAGTCTCAGAAATAGATTTAAGAGGAAAAAGATGTGCTGATTTTCTTTCTTCCTTTTGAACACAGATTTGATTTCTGTGCTTACAGCAACAAGGAGCCATAATTAAAACCTAGCAAGCTTTTCTTTATAAATACATCTGTCCTTGCTAATGGCAGTTATAATAAATCAATGCAGCTTTTATATGTTTACTAATTGCAGTGCATATGGTCTTCATGTGTAAGGGGCATTTGTTTCTCTGTTTTTTCATTCGTGACTCAAAATAAGGAGTCCTGAATCAGAGGTAAGATCTTATCAGATGAGGTTGTAATTTGGCTGTCACACCTTTGGGAAATTTTTGAGGGACATTTTAGAAAATTACCTCCACCACCATCATCAACAAAACACCACCCAGGTCTAAGGTGTATGGCCTAAAGTCTTACTAAAGACTTAGTCAGTATGGCCTAAAATCTTACTAAGATGCGTTATCCTGGTTTATATATAATAAATAAAATAAATATAATATATATATTGTCACCAACAACAGCTTGCAGCATCTTTGCCTGATGAAGTAGGATGAAACAAAGTGGAGTTACTAGTACTACCATAAAATTTGCATATATAAGTCTATCTAGAAATATAATTCTATAAAGAAGCTTATAAATTGGAAGTTTTTCCAACATTAACATTTTAAATGCATTAAATATTACTTATCCACTCATAGTTACATTTAAATATGGAACACCTACAACACTTTTTTTTGTTATTATCTAGTAACAGATGTTTCTGTTATTAACAGATGTTTCCTTACCAGCATCAATTTTCTGTCTCCTAAAGTCAATATGAAAAATCAGCTAGTCTTATGACTGAAAAAAAGGAAAGCATTTTGAGATTAAAGACTTTCACCTGGGGTAAAATGTACCGGCTATACTAAAGATCTTATCAACAATTACATTTTTATTTATTTATTTTTTTAATTACTGATGAGTTATTACTGTACTATATACACCGGCCAGCCAAAAACAGCCCCACACTTTAGCTCTACGTTACATCAAGTAATGTCTAGTTGATTCAGGTATTGTTGATTCAGCTGGTCAGGTCGAGGCTCAGCAGTATTAATGGCAATACTGAATGTACTGAATAACCAGCTTGGCATTGCTGGACTTTTTCTTCCCTGATGGAACGGATATAAAATTGAGGCTCAAATAGTGAATGAGTGGTGAGGGAGCAAGATCATTTTCACACATGAACTGATGCAGAGTCCTGGCCTTAACCATAATCAAAGTCTTTGGGATGTGCTGGGGAAGACGTCATGGAGTGGTTTGATTTTCTCATCGTCATTTCAAGATGTTGATCCAACATTGGATGAAAGTAAATGTCTACCAAATGCCATAAATGTTAAATGCAAAACATACAAATGTACAGCGTACAACATTTTTGACCGGGCAGTGTATTAGAATAACATCATGAATACAAACTTTATTAGACATGAGACATAAAAAAAATTATTTTCATCAGAAACTAAATCAGAAATTAAACAAACTTCGACTCCAATGTGGTATTTCCACTCATTTCCATGACAAAGGAGATTATACTTTCAGTACAATTTATTTGTCTGTCTGTCTGTTATAAGGACTGCACAGCCACTACCAACCAATTCCAATGAAATTTGGTGGAAAGGTGTAGCATGGGCTGGAGAAGAGATAATAAAATTTTGAAGAGGATCCACAAATTCAATATCACGTTCACTAACATTACAGGATAAGCACAAGGTACAATTCACCTTGGTGGGAGAGTGCATTCAATAAAACGTAACTGTTTTACATGGTTATATAAAGTAATTGTGTAGCAAATGTATATAAGAATTTATATAATCTATATTTAAGAATCTAACTATTGTGCTTGGTGGAGGTCTGTAGTTTCAGAGTGCCCTTCTAGTGATGTTATGTTTTAGATGCAAGCTGCATGTGAAATCGTAGGACTGCCAGAACTACTGTTGAACCCTTCAGCAACTCAAGTGATGATTGGAAGATAAGTTTGTGGAGATTAAAAATGCAGCTATAGCTGTGGCAGCCCATTGTCCTACCTCTGTGATTTCCCCGGAGAGGTTCAGTATAATATCACAAGCTTTAACTGTCAACTAAGAAACAGTCCAGATTTTTTGGTTTATATATATATATATATATATAAAGCACATTTTATTTCAGAGTAATACTATGGCTTTCAAATATGATTCTTTGCTTGCTTTCCCATGACATGAACAAATCTTGTTTTATTTCAGTACTTTTATTTTATTTCATGAGATTTTATTTGTTCTTTGTAACTAATATTCAACTTTGAGATGACGACTGGGATGTCTGCAGTGCCATAAACCAAGGCAAAGGAACTCTACAGTTTGTGTTTAACACTGTGACACAGTGGGTTTGTCTCAAAATATGGTATTTCATTGCTCTCTAGTGGTTAGACCGAGATGTACAGGATAATGACCTACTGATTTAAGATCCGAATGATCAAATGAATGATTTTCTTAATTGTTTTGTGCATTTATCCGCATCTCTTTCATATTGTACACTCAGCAGCAACTTGATCAGTTATCAGATATCCAGCTTATAGATCCAAGGTTGAAACAAGAGGAATTGGATTTGCTTGAATTTCTTGAAGATGCTTCACCTCTAATTTATAAGGGTTCTTTGGTTTTGGAGCAGACCTATCCGGTGGTCCTTTTATCAGCTCCACTTATTTTATACAGTGAGGAACATGAACTCTGACATTAGGTGTTTTAACAGGTTCATATTTAATGTTTTTGACTTTGTATTGATGGATACTAAAACAAAAGTGCATATTCATACTCAGAAAAAAGTCAAGGTGACTGAGACAGGGCCTAAGACAGAACCTTGTGGAACTCCAAACTTAACATTAGAGTGTATAAAGGAATCACCATTTACATCAACAAACTGATAATGGTCAGTTAAATAAAATTTAAACCAGGAAAGCGCCTAATCTGTCAAGGAGAACTGTATGATCAATTGTGTCATAAGATGCGCGATCAAGTAACAAGCAGGGAGACAGCTGTATTCAGAGGCCACCAGTAAATCATTTATCACCTTTACAAGTGCGATCTTGGTGCTATGATGGGGCCTAAATTCGGAGTAGAATTCTTTCAAAATATTCTATAGGATTCACTTCTGGAGCTGCAAAGCCTTCCTCAGTTATCCTTTCTGCATTTTTGAGATTATTTTCTTGTTGAAATTCTCCCCAGATTCAAAGGCTTATGTTCCAGCTTATTGCTTCTTTCAGGTTCCCTTTAATTTCATAGAAGACGCTCCATTTCATAATGCTTTTCATCTCCATACTTCACTGTGGGTACGGTGTTCTTGGGATCATTTGTGCAAGAGGAGGGGGATGATTTGATGCCATTGGGGAGATGATTTCAGTGTTTCTACTGCTTTTTGTTTCCTGTGTTACTGTTGCTCCCACTACTTTTAGGTCATCCTGCAACTCTTTCCGAATAGTTGCTGCCTTCTCTTTATCATTAATCTGAGATTGTCATATAACCTTGCATTGCATTGCATACTTATACAGATCATTTGTAGTTTCATAAACTTTCCACGTGCATATTGTTTAATGATTAACACTCCGAGTTGTTTACTCTTGCCCTATACACATTTCTACTTGAGTGTTGTTTCATAATGTGGTGCTTAAGAATTTTAGCTAGCAAATCTTATGTTCTAAACTACTTATCATGATAAATTTTACAACAAATTTTAAAAACAGTCAATTAGAGGTTTTGACAGAAAACTTTTATGAAGACCACACACAATAAATTTAATTCTTTTATCAAGATGCTTTAATAGTAATTATAATAATAAAAATAAAAAAGTATTGATCCCATTACACTGAGTTGCCAATTTATTACATGGTAGCTACTTATTGACCATCTTACCAGATTCACCAATTATACACGTTATTTTACATACGATAACTCCTGCTGCAACCCATCGGTTGCTCTAATGTTAACCCTGTCCATTAGTGGAAAAGGACTATCATAAAATCACATGACAAACATATTATTTGGGTAGGAGGTTCTCAGCACAGTAGTGACAATGACATGGTTTGAGTGGTATTGGCACAAGTGCTGCCAATCAACAATAAGGTAGGTGCATTTAATAAATTGGCCAGTAAGTGTATGTTAAACTGATATAGACAACTGCACAGTCATACATTCTTCAAGACACGTTAACAGTACTATGATCATCTAATACCAAACACACATCAAAAGAAATTATAAAGAAGGTGAGCTCATTACTGTGGTGTAAATGCATAAAATCATTATGGTCACCTGATACACCAAAGAGTACAGCAGTAATACTCTCTGTGTTTACACACATCATCATTGCCACAAGGACTCCGATGACTTAATTATATTTGCCGCTTACAAATAGGCGAGTGCCAATATTATGTTGACATATGATTACTGAAAAAGAAAAAAATCATATCAAGTTAAGAAAATAAAATGTTTATCTGGACCTGTTCTCACAAGCATAGCAGCATTTTAACTGAAAAGGAAACATGTCCCATTCGTTATAGGAAGGATGCAGCAGAAAGGACACAGCCTTCTAAATGAAACAATGCAAATTCCTCATGAATGCAATGCAAGGAGGGTTCTGATAGCTTCAAGTGTCCATTTTAACAATATTGACTTGAGTATTGAGCTATACTGTGCACCTGGTTATCGGCACATGCCTACTTACAGTACACACACACAAGTAAGGCAATTACAAGACAAAAAAGTGCTTAGAATAATTTTAAAAATTGTCATCACATACAAAGCGAGGTTATGCATAAACATGAGGGTAAACCTCTGCACAGAATCCTCTCCCTTTGGGTATTCATACAGACGAGATCAAATGTTTAACACATCTACATCTGAAAAATCTGCTTCTAACATGGCACTGGTCGATCTACACACTTATCTACACTTAATTCTAGGTGAATACACATTGGGTGGACAAATCAGGAGCACAGGTGTCTGGAAATAGCAGAGTCTGTGTCCAGACCATTATTTCTTTTACCTAATTCATTTCTTATTCATAAATGCTTTGCAGTCTACTGACAAGGGTCAACAAGTGGAGAAAGCAAAAAAACCGTACTCCTTGCTTAGTACTGTTAAAAATAACAGACTAATACAACACACCACAATGCTGTAACTAAAGCACAAGCTGACTGGAGCATCCACTTTTCAGGAGTGTTAACAAATGGCATTTTGTAACCCACTGTACTAAAGTAGTAATATCTGTAACTGTCTCAAAATTTAAATGCATATCAGACAAGATCAATGCTGTGGTGTGCGTGTTTCTGTGTGTAACCATATTTTCCAGACTCTCAGATTTAGATGCTGTAACTTGTACAGTGGTGCCTTTCTTGGACAGTAGGAGATTACTTTCTGTTGTTACAGGACCTGTACTGGAGCATATACTACTATTACCTTAATGCTTCCAGCGGCAATGGACAAAGGCTGCTAGCACAAATTAGCATCATAGTAGCAATGTTTTCACCATCAAAAGCATCTGATCATGTATATAAGAAGAGTTAATTCTAAAAGCTAAAAAAAAGTGTAATGATTGCTTTAGCTACAAAATCAAGGCTATAACCACTAGCGTGTGCTTAAGTGCTGGTTTTGGAACAGAACATACAATATGAAAAATAAGAAGATCGATACGTTACAGTGACATACAATAAAGCGACATGGATATAATTGCTTGCTTTAAGCAGAACAAATTTATACTTAACTTATTGTCAAGAAAACATGGTACATGAGAATGTTATCATCGCAATGCTGGTTTTATACATATACACACACATATATGTATACACACACACATTAGATCG
>JBCNYG010000023.1:14215353-14226069 GCA_039654305.1 Porochilus rendahli | reverse complement strand
TATATATATGCATTCCCCTCCCAAAAAAGGCCAGAGGAAAGGGCAGTTAACCAAAATATTATAGGAACATAAGTCCTTCCGAAATCCACAGGAACAATACAACTCATGACAGTAAAACCAAAAAACAGTTTATGCATGTCAATTGTTAAATGTGCACACTAAGTGTTCATTTTTTAAAACTACTTCCTCTCACTGTCTACCCTTGTACTACATCTTTGACAGTCATCTTAAAACATTATGTTGTTATAATTGACGTTTTAAGAGTGTCTAATTACTGTAAATCCCTTTAAAATGTAATGTAGCCCAAATAAACTGGGTTTGTAGGTCTCACCTCCAGAAACAGTCTCGTATGGAGGGGGTAAGTCCAGATGAGAGAGGGATGAAGAGGGAGGAAGAGAAACAGATGGTTCACCTACAGAGCCGTCGTCTTGAACTCTGTACCAATTCGGCCAGATTGACGTCTAATATATTTAACAAACAAACATACAAAAAAAAAAAACTGTATGAACACATAAGTATAGAAACACATAATTAATAATAACAGAATACACAAAAATAATTAAGAGACCACAGTAAAAAAAGCTTTGTATAACTGAATATAGTTATCATGCATAAATTAAACTAAAAGTGATATATGCTGTTCTGCCAATAAATAAATAAATAAATAAATAAATAAATAAATAAATAAATAAGGGAAGACTTGTCACCTGCAGTGTTTATTTCCGCTAGCATTAAAAAATATATATTTAATGTGAAAATAAATTAGGAATGTGTGCAATAGAATTATGTGCCAAAGATTCTGTGAAAGTTTTGTAAAAAGTATCAGTACAATTATGTTTTACGTTGGGAGACCCAATGCAATGCAAAACTAGGTCACTCACAGACTGCAAGGTACCACCGCCAGGCTCCAATTGATTACAGTGACAAGTGCATTGATTAAACTGAAAAATATGGCTGCAGGTTTTTTGTTATTATAAATTGGCATTGTTATAATAATGAAATGTCTCCCCCTGCTGGGCATCTGAAAGGTCATATTTTGCTCTGGGAATGCCCAACAATTTATTACTTACAAAAATAAATAGGAGTTGCACAACAGTGCTTTGCTTTGCTAGCAGGCGACACAACAAAGAAGGTCACCACCTGGATCTAAATGAGCAAATATACAAGGGCTTTGGATTGGAAAATTACTGCAGTAATCACTAGGTTTCAGGTGGCCACATGTTATGTGTCATGTTATGTATCACAGTGAGTCCCATCTCGGTTCTTAAGCAATCGTGTTGAACCAGGTTGAATTATTTGCCTGCAGCAGGCAAATAAAATAAAAAAAGGAAACAGCTGAATTTATTAAAACCCGGTTAAGAATTGTCCAATGCATAATTAGAACCTGAAAGAATAGTGCTGAATGGTCAGCCTCACACACAAAAAAAAGGAAGAAAAAACCCACATCTTGATTGACTGTGATCAGAGATCACATCATCTCCTTCTAAAGATAAATCCTAAAAATGGACAGAAGAGCACATGACTTTGTTCAATAGTGAAAGTAAGAGCATTTCCACACACATAATGCAGTGAAAACTCACAAGATGGGGACTAAACATCTGTGGGGCCATGAGAAAAGCACTCATTAGTAGGAATATAAGTTTGACTCCAGATGGTCATGTGAGCTGATGAGTCCAGATTTACCCTATTCCAGAGTGAGGAGTGATGGGTGTGTCAGGGTAAGAAGTGAACTGCATGAAGCAATGTAACCATCGTGCATACTGGCCACTGTGTGTTAACTGTGTTAATTCAGATGGTCAGGTCACTGCTCAAACTTGATACATCCTAAATTAATAATCAGACGTACGTTTTGGTTCTCACACATCTGGTGCAGGTATGCTCTTCCTCCCACAATAACGATCTGGGCGTTGCGTGGATTACTGAGATATGCGGCCAGTTGCCTCTGTCTTGAGCGGTACCAGCAGACGTAGAAGAAGATCTTTATCATAATAAATATTATGACAACTCTGCAAAGATGAATAGAGACAAAGTTCCATTCAACACAAATCAACTTGATTTATCAACAAAAACCAAAAGACAAGGATGTTTGGTGTAGGTCAATGTAAAGCAGAGTTACTGCTGATTTTTCAATAACAGCTCATCCTAAAGTGGCTTTTTCCTCTCATTTCTAAGTCAAAGTTTTTCATTTTATCTAATCTTGTGCTCACTTCTCAATTTATCCCTTTATAAAGAAGCTACATTAAAGTTACATGATATACTTAACATATGAGGTCTACACAGTGAGTGGTTGTTGTTAAAAAAATATTTCCTTAATTACTTTGCTAATGATGGTGCTGAAGAGCGCTCTCTAACAATGGTGGAAAAAAGTCTTTGGTACACGCGCACACCAAATAAGAGAAAACATACAATAAAGCCCACTGAAGAATGATTGAGCTTTTTTTTTTTTTAGCTTGAATGTGCTCCTGTTGACTCACAGCATACAACTACAATTTCCCCACACAGACTATTCAGTGAGGCCTTGTGCCATGAGGATGGGGCTGGGTGGGTGGAAGCTTAACTCCTCATGCAATAACACACTGATTTATAGTTATTATAGTACACTACAATTACTAAATTATCTGTTTTGCCAATTCCAAACACTGGTCAAGCATAAACATGGTTCTAATAACAGCCCTACCCTGTAACTGCCAGGACAGGTAGTGACGTAAGATTTTAGGACCCTCAGGCCTCTTTGAAAAGCTGATGTTACTTATCCTCAGGGGCACAGTGGACATGGAATAGGGCACCAGGGCCATTAATGCTGCTGTGCTTTAGACCCCAAGGCCACACACTTTTGCACGGCCAATTGAGAAGGTATCATGGCAACTGGCCACATAGGTATGGTTTAAGTCACGCACAGCAAGGGCAAAAATTCCCATCCTGTGATGGGCGCCCCTCACTTTACATTTAAGAGGAATTGAAGTGAGCAGCACAAAGACTTTAACCAACATTAATCTCATTGAACAATAGTTGTGGATTTAGGTTCCCTATAATTTTAAATATGTATATAACAACAATAACTTGAGTCTGACTTACATGTACCAGTACAACTCCATAGTTTAAACTTTCTCACTCTGATTCAGTCTTCATAATCAATCTTCATAATATTGAGTCTAGAGGAAAACAGAAGAGAAAAAACATTCATATACTGTTTAAATATAAAAGTTTACTCAGTGTTGGGTCACTTCTGGTATAATGTGCAGTACAACTTTATGTTTATATATTTTAACGTAATGACAAACAACAAATGCCATGTTATTACATTCAACTTCAGGCCTGAATTTGTTTTTGAAAATCTGAAGTTTAAAAACAGACACCATTGTCTGTTATACCCAACATACACAGTGGGTGCGAACTGCAAGGTGAAATTTTGTTAATTGCTCAACCACAGCTCTACTGTTGCATGCACTAGTTCAAATGACGTGGGTTATATCTAACATGTAATAGGAGAAGAATTTGAAAATGACTACTTTTAGTAAATTTTAGTTAAATTCCTTTTTAGCATATTGTGACTCATAACTGATTACTGAATATACTGAAGTTAGCAGTTTGTAATATTAACATTACTTTTGTTTTTGTAGGCTTATGTTGAAAGTGAACATAATATAAATATTTAAATATAGAAAGCCAATTAAAAATGTGGACAATTTAATTACTCAAGAGATTATCTGCTGTTTAGCTTTTGATTAACAATTTACTGTAAAATTGCATTCCTTCAGTAAATTCCATTTCTGTGTTTTGTTGTTGTCAGTCGAGGAGGCCAATAAGCTGAAGTTATTTTTTACTCGCAGTGCTAATGCACCAAAATTGCAAATTCCTGTGTTTGAAAGAGAGTACTGCACAAAATACCATATATTATTTGTAATATATACAGGGTACTTTTAATGGAAGCACAGGCTCATATAGGATTTACCCAGCAAAACTATTTGGTATTGAGTTATAATGCAAGTATAATGTTATTGTATCTGTCACTATGACTTGGTGCACAAATACAGCAACATAAAATATTAGCCAGATAAAAATAAATAACTTATTCCATGCATTTCCCTCGCTAGCACATGAGCAAACAACGTTAGGAACAACGGTTGATTACATAGAACAAGCAGATCACACTGCAAGAATTAAACAGAACTGAGGTTTATTAAAAACCAAACTGAAACACAAAAAGGCTCGCAGCATACAGACCAAAACAAAAAAAAACAATACTAGCAGACAGACGTGCAGAAAACTGTTCGCAGAGGAAACGCGACACTTTAAGTAAGTACAAGGTCTAGTTCAGGTGCATGATCACAAGATTAAAAATTGAACACAGGTTAACTTGAAGACAGAATCTCTCTCTCACTCACTCACACACATTAATAATCCCTTACATTAAAAATAAATAAAAATGGAAAACGTACTTGGTTTAACCGATTACTGATTTTTTTTTTTTTTGCAGTTTGTAATATTAACATTACTTTTGTTTTGTAGGCAGACATAGACATGAATATGGAAAAAAAAGAAAAATATATATTAGTTATATTTAATTATGACAAACAATTTACTGTTATAAGATTGTCCGGTGGAAATCCAGCTTTTACCTCAAAAAAAAGAGACCCCCCCTGCAGAGCCCCCCCCCCCCACAAGGGGGGGGGGGGTGCTCTACAGGGGGGCTTTTTATTTCAAATGTCCTATCTTTTTCTAGTTTATTCAAGTTATTTATTCAAGTAAAATGTTCACTAAGGTATGTCACCCTGTCAAAGAAGTTATGTACGTTAAACCTGACGTGGCAGGAAACAGCAATAACTGTCCCCATAGTAATAGCAAATGATATAGGATAACCACATCCTACAGAGTTTACAACCTCATTAATGTAGGTCAAAGACAAGTTGATAAAAACCTAAAATTAAATTAGGGTGATGTTTGTGATAAAGACCTCAGTGTCTGGGAACTTAGCCCATAACTGTGGAACCGCACAAATGTGTACCTTGTTCCTTTTTCATCATCATGTATCATTCAATACAGAATTATCAAGCACTTCAGAGTAATGTACAATCAGAGTTATTATAAATAACTATTATAGTTTGATGAACTTTCCACCCACAAAACCACTCATTTGTTTCATGACATCTTGGAAATCCCCAGAGCCCATGTTTGAAAACCACAATTCCGGACATACACACACTTTACCTAGGTTTGTTAATCATCTCTATAAGCCGAATAATGTGTGTTAGGGCTGGGGGAAGGAATCAGTAAAATATTAAAGAAGTAACAGGCGCACAACCACTAGTTTCTGGAGTCCATGATCACTTTACTGTTTCACAGATCAAGAAAAACAAACAATATTTACGAATAACCACTTAACCCATGCGTAATTAAGATGAGGCAACATTTCGAAAACACCAGATAATTTGATCAGTAATTCTACACACACTTATAATTACCACTGGTTGCTTCAGCTGCGAGCGAATCAGTCTGTTTTAATATAGTCATGATTTATTAGCACAGTACTAGCTATCAGGGTTAGCTTAGCCGCTTAGCATGTCAGGAGCAACCTTCCGTGTTTGCTTATTGAACTCTCCCAGAACCTCACGCCGTATTAATACAATAATAACTTTGATAGTTTTCTCAGATAACCACAAAAAGATATAAGATACGTTGTTTATTCAGCGTCAAAATGACTCACCTCGCGCTGCTCGTTATCTAGAATCCATTAGCCGCTAGCATTGCGTTTGTTTATTTTCCAGCTAACCGAGGAATGTGACTCGTGTTTAATGGCTAAACATTAAACAACGCGTGTAAATAATCCGACAAAAAAGCAGTTCACCTCCAAATTTCAGAACATAAACGTTATTTTTGTTCTGTGTAGTTTTCAAGGCACTATCACGAAGCTATTTGTTTTAATTATGCAGGGGTTTTATTGGTAGCGCGCTTGCATTAATACATTTCAGTGCATGGCTAACGCAGCATCCGTAACCCAAAAAAAAAACACCTCAGAACCAAGGGCGCGTTTCAAATCGACATCCTCCATCATAGAGTGCGTCACTGTCGAAGTTAGCGGCATTGAGGGACTTCCCTCCTTAATCACTGGAGCGAAGGCTGTGATGTGTTAGATGCCCTGAAGTGGACACACACTACCTGCCAAAAATAGAGTCGCACACTTTAATATTTTCATGCAGTGCATTTAGCCTTCATCACAGCATGATTTACAGAATGTGGCAGACACCCTTATCCAGAGTGATTTATATTCATGATTTTTTTTTTTTGTTGGTGCCAATGCGGCTTGATAACCTGTTCATTCTGTACATTCAGGTCATCATCTGACTTCCTTTTATAGCCACATTGATGTTGCTGAGCCTTTACCTGACCAACTGGAGCAACAATGCTGTGGAAATTACATGCTTTGATCAAGTCTAAATGCAATCTATGAAAATAATATTGTGTGTGACATTCTTTTTTTTGGCCTGGCAATGTACATTGCATACTTGATTGGTTATTTAAATATTAAATAAGCTCAAAAAGTATGTTAAAATATTCTCAAGTTTAAAGAACTCTCACATGAACTAATCATACCAGAGAGGGAAAATAAAATATAGTTGACATATATAGATTATCCCTGATAATGATTATGTAATCTTGTGGATAGTCTTGTGGGAGAAAACCAGAGCCCCTCAAAGAATCCCAAGCAGGTACTAGCAGAAAGAGTCACCACGGTACCACTATGCCATCCAGTTATCTTGTTACATTATTATTTGTTTAATCCATTTTTTTTGATGTGATATTCTTTTTTAATATAGCTTAGGGTAAATGTGATGTGTTACTTTAATAAGGGTGTACTGGCATGTAAGCAATATGGCCACCAAATAGAGCAAAAAGGTGCAACATTTTTTGTTGTTGTTTTTGGTTTTGGCTGGCCAAAAAAATACAGCAATAGATTACTGCATAGCCTGCATATATTTTCCGTATGTCCCCTGTAACACATCTAAAAAAATCAGACCCTAGTGCAAATGGAACAAATCTGAGATGCGCTTTACTGTCTGTTGTGAAAAGAAGCTTGAGTAGTAAGTACACTGACACCGGAACAACCCCTTACATTTAGAAATAACATATTTTTTATATGTGAGTGCGATGTCAAGGCACGCTGTGTATAGAAAATATGCATTTTTTTTTAAAACCAAAGTATAAATAGAGGCGCACAGGACTCCCGCTGGATACTTTTTTACTGAAGGGGCAGATTCACGTGACCGGCGCATCGTTTTTCGGGATTTTTCTTTGTAAAATTAAGGGGCGGATTCTTGTGACATGTCATAACTTCAAATTCCACCAACTACCCCAAAAATATATTCAATTACCCTTGAATTAAATTTGCTTGTACATTCAGCCATGATTGCTTATATGTGAGCTTGGCTTGAATGGTTTGGTTTACACTGTCTCACAAGTGCTGAATTTTAGTCGATTTGAGACATACCCCAAGAGACTTAGTAAAAGAAGGAAGGCTGGGCACTGCCAAACACAAAGAGGATACAGGGCCTGATAAAGTTTCTACAGATACACAGACGATTAATTTTAGCATTTCTATACATATCCAGTGGGTAGAGAATGGATTGTTTTTGTTGTAGCTTTATGATTAAGTGATATGGGACATGAAGTTTATTCAACCGTCATACTGCATTAATGTCACTAGGTATTGTTCAAAAATTCAAGCAAATATAGTAATGTACGCTTATATTCCTCATATCAAGGATTGATCATTTAAAAACCCTAGTTCCTAAATATCTAAATTATTCCAACCCTGCAAAAATAAACAAGCAAAAATAAACAAATAAATTCATTTGCAGACAGAAAACAAATGATGGAGGTTTAAAACACAAAAATTGTGTTCAAGCCGTCTGATATAATTTGACTACAACACAGAATTACTAAATAATAAAACAGGATAACCATCCATAATTCATAAACTGACTGTAATAATTTATCACTTTTTTATTCATAACAGAGACATGCAATGTCAACCTCTGCTGGAAAGAAAAAAAATATACAGCATTTCCTGATGTTTAAGAAATAATTATTATCAATGTTCTTTTAACAGCACATCAGATCTCATGCAAACAAAATCATGCATTACTGTCTACGCAAAATATCATAATTGCATAAATTACTCCAAAAGTGTTTTAAATATGTCAGACATTTTCATCTTATTCCTTAAATTTAATTAAACTGAATGAGTAATTAAATTAAATTAAAATCTAGTTGACCATCATCAGATCACAGGAGCACCATGAAGCTCATCCAGCTGAATTCTGGAATCTGAATGAGAAAATATACAATTTTGAAATTTTGCAAGTGATAACACAGTTCTGTCTAAATTGAAACCCGAAATGTACAAATTCTCAAGAAAATGCTCATCTGTTGTCCTCGATCACAATTGTTCTCCTGGGATATGTGTCCACATCCACAAATATGTAGCGGAATTCATATTTCCCACTTTCGGGATTCTGGGAAATGAGAAAACACAGTACACTTTCATTGCACAGAGAATCATAATAAAAATAAAAATATTAATTACATGAGAGTGTGTTGTGGTGCTGGGACTGTCTACGTACATATGAGTGTCCTTAATGGTAGATGAATGTATTCATGTGTGTGCATGAAGGTGTGTGTTTTGTGAATTATGTTTAAAGCATGACTTAAGAATGTAACTTCACCTCTTGTGATTCTAGGTGCACAGTGCCTCGTAATCCAGGCTCTGATCCCTCGATATAGAATTTCAGCCTCATGTGCTTCTGCCCGTCCTTCACGTACTCAACATGACTATAAAAATTACCACAGGCTTATATAACATTGTTCATTCCCCAAACCATTTTATAATTTATTTTTCCATATTTTAACCAATACAGAGGCAGGTCAGGTGAGCTTTTGTGCACTCCAAGCAGAAGTAAATGCAGTGTATCAAACAGTGTATGTTTATATTTTTATACAGATATATCTAGTTTAGTATGAACTACATGGAGAAGCAAGTAAACCACAAGTGGATTAACATGAGCCTATCTATCACTACAGCTGGAATTCCCTGTGCTGCTATACAAAAATAATTCACACCTTCTGACCAGACTTGAGCATTTACCAACACTATTCTTTTAACACCATGTTTTATTCTCTATGACCCAAGTCAAGCTTTTGTTTCTAATTAAAATGCTTTTTAACTCTTAAAAAATTAATTACTTAATGAAAGTCAAATATTGGGCCTAGGTGATAAATTTTATACACAATCAAATAATCAAAACAAACTATAAATGCTAGGTGCAAGTTTTATACCTAACTTGCTGCCTCCGTCCACGGCGTGTGGTCTCTCCGTAACCTTTAATTGGCTCACCAAAAGCTCCAATTACCTGCAACTCACAGAGAGGGGACTGAATCATAAACTGCTTTTTTCCCCCCCAAGACCATTTTAGTACCTACTTAAGATCAATATCAACAGGATCAATACTTGGGGACAGAGTTTGATTACCGCACTTGAAACACCATCCACACAAAGAACCCAAGAAGGGGGGGGGGGGGCGGGCTCCCAAATCTCTCTAGCCTATTGGAAGCCACTGGACAACTTTCCAAAAAAAGTGATTACTATAACAACCAATCACATCCAGGACGGGACAAGTTAGGAATCTGGAATAGGCATGAGTGTCAGTCGTCCGTTAACTTTTGTCGATAGTGTACTTGCCTACCTCTGGGTGTGACTTGCATTTGTTAAAGGCTTTGCCATAGATTTTGCTTGGACTTGATGATGAAAAGAGTTCTTGGAAGATGACATACAAAAGCCCTCCTGTGAGGAACCAAAATGTGAAGGTTTATAGAATGCAAAAATCAAATAAACAGAAATTGTTTATCATTTCTTACTTCACCTGTAACTCCAAGTCCAACAAGTACCACGATGAGGTATGTAAAATCTCTGCCAGCCTGCTTCACTGTTAGAAATTCAACATTAAGGGTTTAGAACCGTTTATTTTATATATACACAAAGCATTTTGGTACCTTTCTGTGCAGCAGAGAGGTCTGAGGATGGCTCTCTGGAGGAGACTGCAGTATTGTTTCCTCTCTGCTGATCTTGAGCTTTATTTTTGTATTCAGCTCCTACATGAACATTTCTCATTTGAGTTACAACACTAGGATGGTGTATGCAACCCCACTGTGCCCTGAAACATTTATTTAATCCAATTAAATCCGGGTTATGCCCATGCAAAACTGATAAAAGGCAGGTAGAATTGACACGACTTAATATCTTTACACAGTATGAGGGTTTGCCAGACCGGAACAAGAGTGAAAAAAGCATTATGACTGCTAGCTATATCAAGAGCACACGTCTAGCAAGCTAAGTACAAGTCCTTCAGCCTAGTAGCTAAGTCCTCGGCTAACTAGTTAACACCGGCGCTAGCCTGAAACTGCTGTCTAAACGCACATTTTTAAACAAAATAAAAAAAGGGGGGGGGGGGGGGTTGTTCTTTCAGAATCTTCTAGACATACGAACACTTCGTTCTCTCCTTAAAAAACGAAAGGTTTCGTTATATTAGTGTGAAGGCACCGACAAACACCATTTGCAAGAACGTTAGTTCGCCCTTCAAAATAATAGCACATTAAACGCACATTAAAGAAAGAAAAAACCCAACATGGTCACTGAAATAACTTGAAACTGAGAAAAGGAAA
>JBCNYG010000023.1:14151983-14169863 GCA_039654305.1 Porochilus rendahli | reverse complement strand
GGCAAAACTGTCATACCATTTGGATATGAATCTGCAATCCATCCAGTTACTTGCATGTGGAGTGAATTTTCAAAGAGCTGGGTAAGAAAATGTGAATGGCTGTGTGCGACCATCATATAAGATTCTGTTTCAAATTGAAATTATACTGTATTTATGTCAGGCAACAACATAAGTTGTGTATGTTTTTTAAATAATTATTTTAAAAACATGACCCCTAGTAAAGAACTTGCATGTACTATATAGGAGAATGTACATGTAACACATCACTTTTGACCATCAGCGAGAAGATCCGCATCACAGCAAGAAGATCCCACTGTGGACTCCTGGACTTGGGGCGTTTCTTTGTGGAGTGTACATGTTCTCCCCATGCTTGTATGGGTTTCCTCCAGATACTGTAATTTCCTCCCATAGTCCAAAAACATTCACAGCAGGCGGATTTGCCACTAGGTATAAGAATAAATATGAATGGTTGTATGTGTTTTGGCCATGCAATGGCCCAGTGAGCTGTTCAGAGTGTACCCTGCATTTGCCCAGAGTTGACTTCCATAGCAAAGTAAGTACAAAATTCGTCAATATCTTTTTAGTTTTTTTTTTTTTTATTAACTCATAATTCAAAATTCATAAAAGAAAAGTCTATATAGGATCCAATACTTTCTTGACTGGGACCTTCTTATTTTCAAAATGTGGGAATTTATTGTATTGTCTGATCATTAGATTTATACCCCCAGGTATAAGACCTATCTTTTTTTTTTTTGATAAGAATAGCTGGTGAATGAGGACCATTTTTTATACATTCAAGCCTAACTGGAGAAGTATCCAGATTCAAGTCTAACTGGATAAATATCTAGATTCAAGCAACTGGAGGCATCCAGAAATCAAGGGATAGGTTCGGAATCTACTGTGACCTTGACAAGGATGATGGGGTTATTTAAGATAAATGAATGAATAAATTAATTAATGAAATAGTGAACATGGGCACTTCTATCTAGTAGCTATCATGAGCGGACACTGGAAATTGAGAGATACTGATTTGCCCAGCTGACCAGTCAATCAGAGAGCTCACCTCAGACTCTGATTCAAAATGCTCAATCAGCCCACTGGGTGCTGATGAGGGCTGACCCAAAATTACAGGCGACTGCCAGCTTGGGGTGTTACTGTGTCAGGCTGGGATCCCAATATTATTTTAAGTTCAATCGTATTCAGCTCTAATTCTGTTTAATTTTATAGAGAAAATATTAGCATTGTTACAGTGTCTGATTGGGATTACTGGCTTGGTTCTATTCTTCATCTTTTCCTCATGATTGGCATCAGCATATGCACACTTTGCAGTCCATGATCAGGAAAGATTTTTAGTCAACACAAAGCCAACACATCTATCAGTCCTGAAATTATAATGTGTCAACATGAATTAGCTTAGACTACAAGGTAAAGTTGTACTAGATGTGGAATGAGATCATTGATTATTTAGAGCATCCCTCACACCATCTCTTCTTGTTTCCCAAAAAACACCATTGCCCAGTAAATGCAAATGAATGTAATGCAATGCACTGCAAATCAGCTATTTGCATTTTGGGCAAATATGTCATAATTGTCTGCATTGGGGATTGGGTCTTTTTTCAATGTAATATTCTATTTGAGGTTTTATGTTTAGTTGTAGTAATCTGTTTTTATTTGGAATCATGAAGACATTTGGATCCTCATCCAGCCATGTTTCTGATTTTGGCAGTAAACAGCTTATTAAACACACTAGCTGAGTAATAATATACTTTGGCAATATTTGACTGATCAACATTTTATATACTTTTAAAGGTAACATTAAAATATTTTAAAACAGCAACAACAATAACAATTAGGACTCATCAATAGGTGTTGCAAAATGAATAAGTAAAAAATGAACTGCAATGATATCCTGGCCCACATACTGCAAACCTACATGAATATTCCTATATTCCAAACCTGCAATCTATTTAGGTACTGAAGACCTATTCACCACAGAATTTTAAATAATCAATATGTTTTGTAATTATAATTTTTTTCTTCAAAATCATTAGTGTGTGTATATGTCTATGCGTATTGCTTGTAGGAAGATCGACCATTTTGGCAGGGCTTTCATATTTTACTCTAATCAATAATCAAAATGGCAGGAAGTCAATGGCATGGTGACCTTTCGGTCAAACGAACTTCTTTACTGCACTGATTTATAATGTAGCATTCTGCATCATTTATGCCAGGCAGGTATTTCCCATGGGGCTTTTTTCATTTAGTAAGTGTATGTGTTTTTTTTTTTACCTTCACATCTCTTAGGATGGGTCCATAATATGAAACCCTACTTTCTGCTGTATGGACATAATTTTTGATGCAGTCCTGACCTATGACCTTCTTGATGCCTTTAGAAATTGCATATGACATGAAATGTCACTGATGTGATGGCAATTTTATGGCCCTGTTTGGTTTCAACAATATGTTTTCATTCTCTATTACCATACCTACTGTTACCGTGCACAATATTGTTTCATGCACAATATGGGCTACATTTCAAACTGCATATTGATGTAATTAATAAATGCTCATGATTTAAAACAAATACCATCCATGTGGTGTAAAAATGTATACTGCATATTTCTGTGAGAAACTGCATGAAAACCAAGATAAAACACAGTCATGTTTAGCATTCAGAATGCGTGAGAACTTGTGGCCCTGTGGTGTTCAGGAAATGTAAAAATTGATTGATTCAATGATTGGTTGAGTTAGTCAGTATCTTTTCATATTAAAAACCTTGCATTAATGCATGTGGATGAGACCACCATCTAAAATCCATGATATCAGTCATTGATTTTTAGACCAATAGTAAAACTAATGACAATACTTCTATTGAGTGAATCAGCTTTGGGGTAAACAGACATGGCTTAAAGGAACAGTGATTTTTCTTACAAAAAAATCAGTCTTTAAATAAAAATATCTTTTTAATCACACAAGCAATTCCTCAGGTTTATATGCATACATAAATCTCAGCTTTCATGAGGCATAGCCTTTCACATGCTACCTTTATAATACCAGTTGCTCTCGGTATACCCAACTACAATCCTTTTCCCCCTTTCTTAATCTACCATCATTTAAAACTTTTTTTAGTTTAGTAAGTTGTGTTCACCTTAACAGCATGAAAGTTGCTGGTTTGCTTGCTTTTTCAAACACAGAGGATTTATGTCAACTTAATAACAAACACTAAGTGGGCTGGATGTGGCAGTAAACTTTGTTTAGTAAAGACTGCAATTGTGCTGTGATTATAAATATTATTATAGATAACTACTAGTGTCATAAAAGTAATGTAAGCAAACACACCCTAAGCTACTTTTCAATGGGCCATCAATGTTGTTGATACAAAATTGAACTGATTAAATCTTTAAATACATATTTATTTAAATGTATATCCTGCCCATCCACATGCACACTTGTTAACATTCTGAACATGAGCTCTGCCTCAGATAAGTGTACCAAGAATCTTTGAACTTTGCTTCATGTAGTAGTTTTGAATTTCCCCTTTAGGGATCAATAAAGGATTTACTTATTTTATCTTATCTTAGATTAGTGTGAGCGACACTGTCCCACAAGCTGTGCTTTATTCTTCCTGCCTTTAATAGCTGCTGCTTTAAACTGACAAAAGACATGGACTGTGATGTGAATGACTACTCTATTGTGCAAATGAAGTGGGATAGTCCATACATCAAACACAAAATTTCATAATTTCCAACATACAATCCTCACTTCATCAAGACGATCTAGCAAGCTAGATGTCAAGAACATGAAAGTGCAGAACCAAAACTCCAGATGAGGCGACACAGAATAAACACTTTAAATTGATGTTTTATCTACAGTTTTTATGTCCTTCCAAATTACCATTATGGGCAAATAAAGAAAATGTTTATCTTAAAGCATTTATCATTAAAGTTTGGATTTTGTATGAAAAAAAACACAAAAAAGTTAACATACAGCACTGTAATATATTAAATATGTATTACCATCTACAGTATTTAAAACCTGTTCACTCATACAATTATCTAACCATTCAATCTTATAGTAGTGATGTAATGAATGAAATACAGATCCACACACTCAACAAACCTGGAAATTTGGACTGGAATGAAAGTTTTAGTTTTTATGAGACAGAAGCCTCAGAATACAGTTTTGGGCTGAAAAGAGTATTTTGCTGAGTGGAGTTTTCTGATCTTGTAACCCATATGCTTCAAATTTCGACAAGTAATGCATATGATATGAGATGTCTTTCTGCTAACCAGGGCTGTAATTGTTATGTACCATCACATGTGTTAGAGTCATGCCTGTCTCATGATCTGTTCTGGCTCTTTCCTTTTTCAGGTCACCTGACTTCCCCCGGCGCAGGCGGATCGTCAGCTCCGCCCTGATTATCCCCACCTTCCTCATCACAGCCCATGATAAAAGGCCTGCATTCCCCTGTCCCGCTGCCAGATCATCTTGTGCCGTCATAGACAAAACGTATCTCACAGTACACACCACGATCCAGCTGACCGTTCATATACGTTTCATGTACCATGTTTCCCTTGATCTAAAAATGAAGGATCCCTGTTTGCAACCCAATCTTGTCGTATCTGTCCAGCATTTGGGTCTGTGAGTTCCTGGTACCATCATAACAGTAATGAATCAGTCGTGATTTGAAGTACTGCCACCCAGGGTTGTACTGTATGTTCATAATTTTTGTAAACACTGAACTGAATTACTGAAGATGAACTTGAGTGGTGTTTACTCTGGAAATAATAAACACTGTCTGTCTGCTACAATGACATGTATGTGATGTATATCTAGGGTTTGCTTAACTTTTATGGCATGTGATGTTTAAAGCCAGCTTGTTGGTGCATTTGAATCAGTTTTATAAACAAAAAAGGGACTCAGGCAGAAGAAACTAAATATGTCTATGCAAATTGTGCCTGCTGGGTCTGAAAAAGCAAGTCTGGACATCTGCCACATTTGCATTGTATTTCAAATGACACATTGAGTTGAAGCATCAAAGCAGTCTTAAGGATTACATGTGACTTATAGATCAGCACAAGAAGGGTAAGACTTCAAGGCAACAAAATTCTTCCACCCAAGTGAAGCCCACAGTATTTATAAAAGGACCTTTTTCTGTCATGTCCCAACAATAAATGGACATGCATTGTACTAGACATTGTGGAAGATCTGCAGCCCTTGAGTAAGGTAAAAACAAACAAACAAACAAACAAACAAACAAAAAAGCATTGCCATCAAATTGGTGATTGGTTTGTAGCCATCCAGATGTGTACTTTGAAGATACAGGTACATAAAATGCTGAACAATGAATTTAATAGGAGGAATATTTCTGACTTCAAAGCTGAACTGTCTGAGGTAAATACTGTGTGCACTGCCACAGATTGCTGGTCAGCTCTTAACAAGGTGTTTATAGGCATCGCAGTTCACAGTTCAATGATTTGGGGGTGGCAATGCATTTCTGGTTGAAAAAGAATAGCAGTTTATTTATTACCAAAAATGAAACAGATGAAAGTTTTGAAACTGAATTTAGTAAAAATTTATGAACTATTTGAAATATGAATCTGAACTAGTTAATTTTGACAACACTGATGCCACCATTACACGAGCATTCTCCTCATGAACAAGCAGATCCAGTTGCCTTTCATACCATTTTGTGAGACTGTAGGCTTTGTTAAAACTCCAGGAGACCTATGGTTTATAAAAAAATACTCAAACCAGCTGCTCTGGTAGCACCGACCACACCACAGTGAATGACACCAGGATCACATTTCCCTGACCATTCTGATGTTAACTGTGAACAGTGACTGAACCTTTTGTACAATATCTGATTTTATGCACTGCACTGCTGCCAAATGATCAGCTCACGGAATATGCATGAGTAGGCAGGAGTATAATGATCATAATAAAGTGTGCAATAAATATATTTTCAAATACAATGGCCTGTATGCTGTCTGATTTTTGAAGTAACTATGTGGAAATATAGATTCTATACACTCTTATACCATGGTTAGAATTTTATTGTTGTATTCTCACACTTCAGAAAAAAAGAAAATTGCAAAAAATCACTTCACATTCATCATCCAGCTTTATCAGTCCTCAGTAATAACTGAAGCCATTGAATCAGAAAATAGGCTGCGCTGTCTGATTTAGAGATTCTTCATGCTATGAACTAAAAAGAAATTGCAAAAGCAATCTCCAAAACACTTTAATTACATTTTGATAATATCCCTACAGAGTGTCAATCTCTCATTACTAATAAGCAAAATTTGTTTAATGTAAATTATCTCTTGTAATATTGATCTTTGGACTGACTGACAGGTTGGAAGAGAATGGGGTTGGTAAAAGCTATGTTTTAATTTAGGCAACTTCTTATGAACACCTGCCAGAAAGAGACATAAGAGCTGTCAATGCTAACATACACTGCCAAAAATAAATAAATAAATAAAATAAAAATAAAAAGCCTTTGTTAGAGTGCGTAATCACTACAGCATGGTTTCCCATCAAAACCAGCACAGCTTACAGGCTTAGTATCTATTGGTTACCTGTTGTACACCTTTATTTGGTTCAGTATCTGTTTACTCCTGAACCAGCAGGAACAATGTGTGGTGGCTGGGGAGTGAGGCTGGGTCAGGACTCTGTGGCGTCAGTTCATGTGTGAAAATGATATTTCCAAGCCGCTTTTCAGCCATCATCATGTGGCTAAAAGCGGCTTGGAAGTATTACCCACAGCCACAGTTCTCTACCAAAAGAATATCAGCCATATCAGGCCACCAAAAATTTTAATCAATTAGTGGCAGCTACATGACCTAAATAATTATTTAAGTTTTACTTTATTTCATAATCATTTGAATATTACATCTGTAAAATCGCATTCATTGCCATCAGTTAACATTAACATTAAACACTGTTAATATAATGTATGTCATAGGTAATGTACACCAACATAACAGTCAAATTACAGAATATTGACTAGACTAGATTGACTAGATGTGCTAGTAAAAAGAGAAATGTAATGCATTTTTTTATATTTTCCACTGCACCTATGATCTTTTCCACAGCTGCATGTGTACCTGTGTGTGACACTCTGAAGGAGTGATAAAGCATTAGCGCTTAACAGCAACAGGGTAGGATGGGAAGTGAAGGGAAGGATTGTAATCTCAATCCAGCTGGATCTGGCACTGATTTATTGATCAAAATCATTTGTTTGATAAACCAATTTAGTACCAGAATCATGTGCAACTGAGAAAAGAAAAGACTTCCTGTGGAAAATATATTGCATGCCATCAGAACTCTACTCCATATTGCTTTTCAGGCTTAAAGAATTTGTTAATCACTAAAATATTTAACAATTGTTAATATTATTTTATTAATTATTTTATTAATCTTCTCATAAAAAAATGTCTTGGGTATGAGTCCCAGGCTTAGTATGAGTGTTTCTGTGTGGAGTTTGCGTTCTCTCTGTGCTTACATTAGTTTCCTCTGTGCACTCCGGTTTCTTTCCACAGTCCAAAGATATGCACATTAGCCGCATTGGCTAAGGTGAATGGTTGTAAATGGTTGTATGAACTGCCTTTGCCTACAGTTGGTTGAGATAGTGCCCAGCCTCAAACAAATATGTTCCCTCAGGTGACTGTTATTACTCAATAAAACTGAAACAGTATTTTAAAATGTCACACTTTTAGCTGTGAGAAAACAACAAGCCAAACATACTGCAGCTAGAATATGGGACTGATGCCCTTCTGCACATCTCTCCAAGTGTTCATCCATGCTACCACAATGTTGCTGAATTTCTACTGCTGTCTTTCCAACAACATTAGGGCATTGAGAAGACCTATCCAGTTCTACATCACCATTTGAAGGCAGTGGCAGCTACATGGTACAGAGGCGGGCTTAGTTTCAAAATTCTTCTGCACACATAATATGATGTATACTTTTATTGTCTTATTACTTATTAATACTTCTATTGTTTTATTGTCATATTCAAGTCTGAAAATTGTCTTGCATCACAGCAACGCAATGTGCAGAAAATTTAACACACCAATACAAAACATTACTATCAGGATAAAAGACTAACAATACAACAAATTTAACATAACACAGATAAAAATCAAGCTCCCTTACCATGCATTTGATCTGAGATTAAGCTTCTTATTTTATTTCAGGATAGACTAGTGCACATGATAGTTTGCCACTCATTCCAAGCACACTTTTCCTTTGAGAACATGATCATAAATTAGCACAACGGGTATGCCGGGTGCAGTGCCAGCAAAAACTGAAGTGGCCATGTTCCCCCAGATAATGACACAATATATTTAAAAGTCTCACTTACCACCCTCTGTGTCACTGCTGCTCACAACAGAAAAACCAGATTAGATTTTTTTTTTTCAGCGGAGACTAACAACTTCTCTCACCATGATGCAGCAGTACCACTGCTTGATGCCTCATGGGAGCTTTCTGCACTAGGGGCTCACCTCTCTCCACCTCCATACTACCTGTCAACCTCACAATGCCTGCATTTGTTTCCACTGCCAGTCCCTTCTTATTTGGCCTTGTAGTTTTTGTAAATGGAATAATACTTTCACAGCCAATTGATACTTAGCTATATGCTAGTTATATGGTGAAAACACACAGAGGAACAAGGGACTTACTTGGTAAGTATTTCAATATGGGTAAATTAAAGATAATTTTTTAGTTGAGGTTGTGATCTACTCGAAATCATAAAAATTTTTAGCCCAGGCCTTGTTACAAGAAGAAAAGAGTAGGTCAAGATCACTTACCCATAGATAAAGTTTGAGATGGCAAAGATTTACCTGATTAATACAGTCCATTTCATTAAAAACAGTTTACAAGTATCATATAATTAATGACAACAACATACAGTAACTGCGCTGGCTTGGCAAGCTGTCCAGGGTGTACACTACCCTCAACCAGTGTCGGCTGAGATGGGCGCCAGCCTACCTGTGAGCCTAATTAGGATTAAGCAGTTCAGAAAATGAATGAATGAAAAGCCAAGACAGGTGACATAAGGGAATTTTTTTCTGTTTTGAAATTTTACCGCTAGATCTAGTAAAAAAAAACCTTACTTCAAATATGAAAAAGAACACTGAAATGCTTTGTTCTTTGCTGTCTGTTCGATTCTGATGTTAGCAAAAGGATATAGAAACAGTAGTTTTACCGCACATGTGCAGGCAGAGGTTTCATGACAGGACAGAATTTTTTTTCTTGACAATTAAGTTATCACTTTTTGTCCATTCTATTTTTATTGTAATAAAATGGATAAATAGAATGTATAGAACAGTTGTTTATGAGTTACTTTGGAGTTCACACAGATTTCAGTGCAAAAGCAAAAGCATGATTTTTGTTTTTAAATTTAAGCTTATAGAAGTGGAAAAAATGTGCACAGCGAAAATGATAAAAAAAATTATGCATTTCTTCCTGTCCTGTGGTAAATCCAAGTAAATGTTTTATGTTGTGAATTCTGCACTTCACAAGCATAACAAAAAATTACTAAAGCAATTTTTTTCAAAGACATCGCCATCACAGCTTTAGAAATAATGTACCAAGGCATTATTTTCAGGCATCTGTGTGTTTTCCGCCATATCAGGAATTCCATTCAATATGATTTAAGATGGATTATGTAATTAACATTTACACTTATCCACACTTGTTCCATCTTATTGTGTACACATTGACACTAGCTAATCTCAAAGCCAAAGTTAGTAAATTTGCTAGCCAGGTTCAGTCCAAGAACTGTAGCATTTAGCCTCCATTTTTTTCTTCATCATGCCATCATCTATTTATTAAAGGAAGCTATTTCTTCGGTTTCCATTTAAATGTTTATTGACAGTGTACTGACAGTGTTTACCTGACAAATTCCTGATCCAATAAACTCCAGATGTAAACTCTCTGCGATCCCCTACTGTAGCAATTCAATCAGACACTTGAGTTTAAGTTTGTATGTGTATTGGTACTTCTAAGTGTGTGAGCATGCGAGTGAGATTGGCTTGTATGCTGAAAGGGTGAGTGTAATTTCAGGATAGAGATAAATATGCATTTCTGCTGTTCTCTTTTTGGAAGTAACAACTGCATGTTTGAAGATGGGCTTTAAGATACAGGAGAAACTGCAGAAAGTTCTGCTCTATTTAACAAATTTCTACAGAAATGTTTACATTTTAAGTGAAACTGCAATAATACATAAATATTACTTTTTCTATTTGCAGAAAAAATATTTCAGTCAATCTTGGGTGTTGATCTGCTTGTTTATTAAGTCTAATTTAACAGCTAATTATAATTATAATTTAATACAATTCCTCTTACTGTCTGCTATTATGCGTAGCTAGCTAATGAATGTTACTAAACATTTGCTTAAACAAGGAGCAAACTCCTTTATGCTATATGTATGTTTTTATTTACAATAATATATGTACACATGAAAATAGTAGACTATACTGCTAGCAAAAACAGACTTCAAAAAGAGGATCCAACCACTTTGACAGTTCCTCCAATTATTTATGCAGCAGTCCAACATTCTGACCAGCCTACTCCCCACAGAAATCCAGAGAAGCTCAGTTTCCAGAGCTTTATTTTTAAAGCTTTTGTCCACTGAATATCCTGCTTTGGTGCACTAAGAGCAGAATGAATCCTAAATGCCATAAGATTTCTGAAGAGCTGTGTGTCAAAGGATTTTAATGGATCACACTGCCATGGGAATGTGTGAAGAACAAACTCATGTTAAAAGACCTGCAAGAAATTATCACTGATTCTGAATGAACTAACCAAGAAGTTAAATGGGTTGTAGCATTTTTAAATTTTAGTGTAAATATAACAGTACAACAACAATCTTTAGTGACATTTTAGAATAAACAAAGTTTCCCTTGTAGCCTTAGAGCAGACATGGCACACAAGAAATACCGGCTCTGTAAAGGTGGGTTTGTTGGTGGTTTAATAAAACATTCATTTATTCATTCATTTTCTGAACCGCTTATTCCTAATTAGGGTCGCGGGAAGGCTGGCGCCCATCTCAGCCATCTCTGGGCAAGGGTGGGGTACACCACGGACAGCTCGCCAGGCCATCGCAGGGCTTAATAAAACATATATACATATATTATAACAATATAAAGTAAAAAAGACATAACAAAAAATTTTATCTGGGAGTGAAATATGAAAAATTCACAGCACTGTAATTTCAGATTATAAACAAATTGTAATTGAAATCTCATGTCAACCATGTAATTATGGACGGCAACACAATAAGTATTAAAACGAAATACAAATGTGAATCCCTTATGTCTAGCATGACATAAAAAAGGTCTATGAAAAATGTTAAATCACCAGTGATGAAATGCAGGCCACAAACATAGGTATCATGTGACTGTGATTCCCAGAGCTTAGTGGGAATCACTGATCCATTGGAATTCAGTTCACAGCTGTTTAATCTCAGCCAATAACTTACTTAAACTTACTGTTTTTTTATATTAGATGATTAGATATACAGCCCTCTACACAGCAGCTCTTAGGTATGGTGAGAGTACTACTTGAATGTCACAAAAATTGTAGAAATACTAACCAGACTAGTTGCACACTAACACCGCTGCACAAAATGGCTTGTTTTCCCCGATTTCAACATGGGGAGAGATCATCGCCTGCTGTCACGGAATGTTACCCAGATGACCGACTCAGAGAATATGTACGAAAGCAGGCATTACTGTAATCGCAGCCACTTTTTTTATCCACGAATTTAGATGATTTACATGGGTGTCAAATTTTATTTTCAATACACACATATTTATGGATTCGCAACCAAATGACATGCCTGAATTCTTGTTTCTAGTCTTTGTCGTTACTTTTCTGAATATTGTGTCACACTAATTAAAGCCCATCTAATCCTTCCTCAGGCTCTAAGTACTTACATAACCTTGTTACACTTTTTTAACCAAAATTCCTTCTAAAGCACTTTGAATTTTTTTTCACTCACCAATAATTCCCTTATTTTGACTGATAAAAGGAGAATAAATTCACATTTTATATATTTTTACTATTAAGAAATAATCTAATTCTGATCTGAAAAAAGTAAATGTTTTGGTTTCATAAATATTGGCATTGAATTAATAACTAGTTTTTGTTTAGCCAGCATGTTTAGCCACTCTCTAGAACAGAGAGTTAACTGGCTGGAGTCCTAACAGTAAGTCGCTCTGGATAAAAGCGTCTTCCAAATGCTGTAAATGTAAATGTAAACGATCTAATAAAATTCTCACCTTGTAAAGAGGTAAAAAAAATAATGAATTAATGAATAATTGTGATGTCTCGTCAGATCTGTTAAGGTCCACGGTCACCCTCCTTGGGTGTTGTGATTATCTGCCCCACCCTGATTGCTTTCACCTGGCCCCCATTATCACTTTGGGGATAAACAGGCTGCTGTTCCCTTGTCCTGTTGCCAGATCATTATATGCCTTCCAAGAGAGCTAACGTAGCCTATAGAAGCCTTCTCTGATCTTGCCTATCTTCAAGCTCACTGCCATAATTTCCAAGTCCACCTATCTGAGCCTTTAATAAAACTCTATTAGCACCACACCCGTCGAGTCTGTCCTGCTTTTGAGCCTGTCTGTCATTGGTGCCGGTGTAACATTATGATCTGGCCAGACAAGGGCCCAGCGGACAGAGATACGGTCAGTCGGGCGCTGACCTCACAGGAGCAACAAATCAAAGCCCACGAGACCCAACTCAACTCCATAGCCACGGAAGTACAACAACTCACGGAACAACTCAAGGACCACTTCCAACATGTGTCTTGTGGACACAAGTCAACCAGCTCAATGTGCAGCTGCGGCAAATTTCCACCTGCTTAGAACAACTGGCTTCTTCACCACTCACCTTGCCGGTGTTCCCACCATCAGCCTCAACCTCGGCACCAGTAACCCATGTGCTTCGGCCCGTTCGCTTGGCCCCACCAGAGAAATATTCCAGAAAATCCAGAGGGTGCCGCTCATTCCTAGTTCAATGCAAATTAAATTTCAAGAATGATCTGGCTGCATTCTCATTCGAAAAAGCCCTTGTGGCATTCATGATCTCCCACTTGTCGGGAAGAGCGGCAGTGTGGGCAACAGCGGAATGGGCTAGAGGAGTTGAAGTATGCCAAAGTCACCAACAGTTTGTACAAGCACTTACCTGTCTGTTTGCTCACTCTTCCCCAGCTCGCAAAGCTTCCAGGGCTTTGCTTGGGTAATGACAGTAATCCGGAAGGGTGATTGACTACGCCATAAAGTTCCACATTCTAGCTGCCGACAGTGGCTGGAATTCCCCAGCCACCAAAGATGTCTTCATTCACGGGCTGGACGACGACATCAAGGACCAGCTCGCCCCACATGAGACCCCCGCTGAATTCGAGGACCTGGTAGACCTGGCAATATGAATCGTTAACCGGGCTCGGGAAAAGGAGTCGGAACGTCTCCGAACCTTCAGGAAGCACTCTGAAACTCAGGGGGCACTGTGGGGTAGCCAGGAGCTTTGTCGTGGGCCTTTGGTTCCCTTACCTTCCAATGCTGTGCCAAGAGGGATTCACCCACTTACCCTGCCGAATACTGACCACAGTCACACTGATAATTTATGGGAATGCAATTTCTATGCAAGCATTCATTGATTCAGGGGCTGATAAGAGCTTGATGGATAGGTCTTTGGCCAAAAAACTGAACCTCAAGACTAGCCCCTCTTCCAGCCTGTCTCTGCCTGGTCGCTGGATAATAAACATTTAAGCAGTGTCACCCACCAGACTGAAACACTTACCATGACTATTGGGGAATCTCACACTAAGTCCATTTCCTTGCAGCTGAACAGGTGAAAGGAAAGACGGCAGTGGATTGCCATCGCCGTCCTGCACCTGCCTACACACCCGGCCAAAAAGTTTGTCTCTCCACCAAAGACCTGACCCTACACGTGCACACCAGGAAACTAGCTCCCAGGTTTGTTGGTATGTTCCTGTGTCCAAGATTATTAAAACTGTTTCTGTTAAACTTAAACTCACCAGGTCCCTTCCGGTGCATCCGACCTTCCATGTCAGCAAGATCAAGCCAGTCCGGGAGAGTCGTCTGGTGCCGCACACCAAGCCCCGCCACTGCCCAAGATTTGTAGAACGTGGGCCAGCCTACGCAGTAAAGAGTCTTCTGGCAGTATGTACAAGGGGTTGGGGGAGTCAGTTCCAGGTACACTGGGAGGACTATGGTCCTGAGGAGCACTCCTGGATACCCACACGCTTCATTGTTGACCACATACTAATTGATGACCTCTACAGACGTCACCCGGAAACACCAGGCCCGTCGGGAGCCAGCCCAAAGGCGAGTAAAGGGGTTGATTTCTTTAATGTGATGTCTTTGATGTTATGTTGAGTTTGTCACTGCTGCCGGTGTTACAATAATGAATCAATCAGTATTTGCCTAAAAGCTTCAGACATTAGTGTATGAATGCATACAAATGAATACATTTACACTCGAGGACTTAAAAGCCTCCAGATGTCTGGAAGCTAACCTAAATGTCACGTGGATGTTTTTTAATAAGGATATTTTTAATAAAGGATGATTAATTAAATGCTTGTGTGCAGGGATTTAAACTGCTTTGAAACAGGAAGATGTCTGAGAGGATGTTGACAGAGAGGAGATCAAAATTTCTATTATGTAAACCTGTGAGTCCATCAAATGAGTGTTTTTAGTTAAAAGTGCATGCTTATCTAAACCTGAAACTGAGAAAGTAAAGATTTCCTAGAAAAATAAACTCATTTTTGCTTTTCTCTTATAATGAGAGCATCGGCCATTAAATGTACTGATCCCTTTACCTAGAATACACACTAGGAGCTCCAGATATGGAAATTTTTTGATTATATAAGTATTTCAATATAAATTCCACATTGTCACATAAAATAAAATCCATACTTTGTTGTATATTTAATACATACACATATATGTTTCTTTGTTGTGAACATCAACTAAATAAGAAATATTTGTCATATACTACAAATCAGGACTAATTAATAATTTGCATTATAACAGACACCAAACACGTCTCAGATGAACTACCACATTTACAATAATAGGAAACATACATCCATCAATCCATTATTTGTATAACTTATTCACCGGTGTCATGGAAGAAGCTGGAATTAGTCCCATCTGATATCAGGTGAGAAAAGAGGTACACTCTGAAGAGGTCACTAACCTAGACACAAGCAATCCTTTACACTCACATTCATAATTAGGGGCAATTTAGAGTATCCAGTTAACCTAACATGCATGTCCCTGGACTGTACTTGAAATAAACTGCAAAATCAAAGGGAGGAGTTGCATACTCCACACAGAAAGACTCTTGGCCAAGATTTGAACCCAGAACCTTCACACTATGTGGGAACAGTGTTAACCACCGTGAGCCCCCCCCAAAAATAAAACAAAAATAAAACAAAAAAAAAAAAATCATGAACACTACGCTCATTTATTTTTTGCCAAACTATTCCTTCAAAGGATTATGGTAGTATAAACGGACTGACTAGAAGCTAATATCATGCTTTTTCCACTATCTCCCACATCTCTGAAGATGTCTTTGAAAAAAAGCTGAGCGGCCTTGTATAATACACTTAATCCTCGATTGGTTGGCTGGGATTACTCTCTCTCTCTCTCTCTCTCTCTCTCTCTCTCTCTTTCTCTTACTCACTCACTTACATACAAACTTTTCCACTCCCCCATCAACAGAGACAGTTTTTGGGCCAAAAATCACATAAATGGATTTATAGCTACATTAAGAAAATGACACCAGTCCCTCAGCTGGCCAAAAGGGAAATATGACTCAAAAATAAGTAGCATTTAAAAAGTAGCTGGTGCAGCACATTTATTTAATCTGACTTTCAGTCTTAACTGTTGTGATCACTTAACAGAAAAACACAAACCTATAAAAGTGTCACATATACAGAAAAAAAAGTTTAATTTAGGGTGACTGATAGCCATAATGAATTAGTTAATTGTCATGGGTAATTATAATATCTGTATATACTACACAGGAATGGTGAGATCTGATTAGTCTGCTATCTCTGGACTAAAATCAAAACAACATACACCTTCAGTTTCCCACTATCATTTGTAGCAGGTGGTGTCATCATTAATATACTTTAAAATGGAAAAAAATCATCCCTAAAAATCTTGTTTTCATTTATTTTTCTTAGGTTAGAATGTAGTAAAAAATACATTAGGAAGCATGGTTTACTTACATTTTAATGCAGTATGTAGTACACTAGTAGGCTATAAAGATGCCACTAGCTACATAGGGCTAGCCTGGTTTGAAGAACAGCGCTCACTTTACCTGACTCTCTCACTGAAAAAAAAAATATGAATCTTGTTTAAGTTTGCTTTTCATGTAACATATACTTTATCTCTTAAAGAGGGGCAAAAAAACACTGTTAAACAGCATTCTGTACCTGTTCTTATGTTTGGAGATCACTTCCATATGTCCTGACTTAAAATTTTTAAGAAATAAGCCATAAAGATATTATTGTAGTGTGCTATTTTTCCTTATGTTCCTGGATTGTTGTTGTTCTTAGTGTCTTCATTTGAATCCGACCCTTGGTGACTCTATTCTTATAAAGGATTTTTTGGCAGATTTTTTATAGGGTAGGTTGCAACCTCATTTCCCTAACCCTCCACAGTTCCTGGTATTCGCAGGTGGTCTCCCATCCAACTATTAACCACTTCTGCACCTCAAGCTTGGTGGATGATTAGGTGACTAACAGCTGTTAATTATAAACATCTAATAAAAATCTATACATTCATGTTGACAGAGCTTGGCATTCATCCCTTTGTGGTCAGGTTTCTAAACTGAATGCCACCATTCCAGCGCTGCATCCTTTGAGAACTACATTAGAGGACAACAAAATGTGTCTTTTCTGGCGGCTTCTTCTAATGCTGTTGAGAAAATGCTTGCATTAAATTTTATTTATTGTGTAAGCTGCAATAGTTGCTAGGCAGCAAACGGAGTGGCACCTTATGGGGCTAGGGACCAGCAAATGACACAAACCAGAAATCTTCTGTATTTAGTCTTATTTTGCACTACTTGGTTTGTAACGGTTCAGGCTTCATAGATACACAGCGCTGCTCCTTTGTAGACCAAGCTCTTAACATCCCTCAAAGCCGGTGACATCAGAATTGGGATGCAGAATTGGAATTCCAATCAATTCACATCAGTTAAAGATATTTGACTAAATGGTTTAAACAAATATTTTACTGTAACCCATTTAGTCAGACCCTTTCCTCTATTTCCGTAGCAATCAATATGTCGAAGCTCTACAAGTGTTTGCCTAAACCTCACTTATTTAAATGCTATAGAGAAAACAACAGAACAAAGCAGCAGACTTTATGATTGGAGACATCTTTTTCCATTCACTGAATTCCAAATATAACTTTTCAGGAGTGTCTAATTTAGTCAGCTTGAGTGATGTGTTTTGTTAAATGTAGTAGCAGAGTGAGGTGCAAATTGTTCATGTTAGGAATATTTAGTATAGTGGACAGCCTAAGTACTATCATGAAATGCCATATACAATGCAGAAGATGCCTGATTTGCATTGTAATATTGACAGAGAAAAGACTTTTAACATAGGAGCTAATGGGAGTGTTTCTTAGATGATTTCTGTATACAATAGGAACATCCTCATTGTTGAAATAAACACTGTGATATAATTGTCTGGCTTGACAGCTGTGTTTCTGTTTGTCTTGATGCTTGTTTTTGGGATATGAAGAAGAATTGACAGTATTAGGCTAACACACTTACTCTCTCACACACACACACACACACACACACACACACACACACACACAA
>JBCNYG010000023.1:14098924-14112283 GCA_039654305.1 Porochilus rendahli | reverse complement strand
CCCCATGCTTGCGTGGGTTTCCTCCGGGTACTCCGGTTTCCTCCCACAGTCCAAAAACATGCACAGTAGGCTAATGATCCACAATGATCCACCATGCATACTTAAATCAAAAGTGCGGGCTACTTAACGATGCCTAGAATAATGAAGACTACAGCTTTCACATACTTGGCCCCATATTATTAAATAGTTTTCCATTTATTGTTTGGGGTTCAGTGTTTTAGTCTATGAAATGCTTATTTAGGCAAGAATTTTGTTAATAACCTTTTATGAGGTAAAAGAGCAGATCTGGGGTTTCACAGGCATAAAGAGCTTGGGTAAACTAGGATGCTTAAATGCTGTCAGTTGACGGCGGTGTGGCTAATTACATATGGTACCATCATGTTTGCTTTCCTTATGATTTTCTTTTTGTTAGTTATACTGTCATAGTTAGTTTTGCCACAGTCTCTGCTTGCTCTTAGCAGTGATACAACATGTTCTTTACCATTTCATCATTGTGAGCATACCTAATAACCTTTAGGTACCTTTTTCTGTCTCGCTCTGTGTGTGTGTGTGTGTGTGTGTGTGTGTGTGTTTGTGTGTGTGGATCATTGAAAAGTTTACTTTGATAAAGTGGTGCAAGCGCATTTAGTGTTTCATAGGACAATAGTATTTTATACTCAATGCAAAATTTAATAGGGTGCCAGTGAAGTGTGTATAAGGTAAGGGGTGATGTGCTCATATCATTTGATTCTAGTAAGGATTCTCGCTGCTGCAATTAGAGCTTATGCACCTGGTAGAACATATATACAGTGAATAATAATCAAAACTTCAGATAACAAAAGCAGAAGTTTTCCTGAAAGATCTCGTTACATCATATATATTATTTTATCTTAGCAATATTTCTGAGATGAAAAAAGCTATCCAAGTTATTTAACTATACATGAGCTAGGATGAAAAACTGGGTTCAATAATCACACCAAGGACTTTTACCACTCTATAGGTAGAAACTTAAAGATGATCCAGAGTTTCTCTGTAATCAGAAAGCTTATTTTTAGGTGCCTGTGGTCCGAGCAGTAGTAGTTCTTTCTTCTCAAAAATTTTTACTGAGGAGGTTAGTAAGCATCCAGTGACTGATGCCCTTTACACTTTTCTCAATTTTATTATGCTGAAAAGGCTTTGCTGAAATATACAACTGTGCATCATTAACATAATAATGGAATCTATTACTTGCCCTACAATGGCCGAGCTGTCCAGGGTGTACCTTGCCCTCACCCAGAGTCGGTTCAGAAAGTGAACACTGAATTAATCTAATACTGTGTCTATAATAATCTATAATAACATACTAAAGCAAGCAAGTATAGAGAACAAAGCAGATGGGTAAAACAGAACTTTGTTTTAACATTAGTAGTACAGAGAAGTAACTGTTTCCTTCTACAAACTGGTGATGTTCAGTTAAATAAGACCTAAACCATTAACTCCAACATTTTCCAATCTATATAAGAGAATAGTATGACCAATAGTGTCAATGCTGCTCTAAGGTCAAGCAACACAAGCAACACAACCTTGATGAGATTTTTCCAAGATCTTGGAGATAAAGGTAGAGGATTGATATTAGTCTGAACAGCTGACAAGGGTCAAGGTCAGGGTTTTTTTTTATTTAGAAATTTGATAACTGCTTGTTTAAAGGATTTAGGTATATTACAAGTCCTAAGGATAGAATTATTCTATTCCATTTTTCTCCACTTACCTAAGGTCGGGTCACAGAGGCAACAGGTCTAGGAAGGAAACACAGGCATCCCTCTACCCAGTTACACTCTCCAGGTCCTCCTAGAACTCCCTGAGGTGGTCCCAGGCCAGGCAGGGTATTACTCTCTCCAGCGAGTTTTGGGTCTGCCTCTAAAGCAGTTTTGGGTCTCCATCTAAAGGGAGGCAATTAGGAGACATTGTTATCATATGCCTTAACCACCTCAACTGACTTCTTTCAATGTAGAGAAGCAGTGGCTTTACTCTGAGTTCTCCCAGATGTCAATTTTTTACATTGAAACAATTCTAAATGTGATCACTTCTAAAAGTTAATGATTATGTTTTTTCCTAGTTAAGCCTATTCTGGACTTTACTCTATAGCTACATTAAAGGTCTTCTGGGGTCCATCGGACCGCATTAAAGATGACATGAATATTCTTTTTTGGTCTTCACTATATACCTTCTTTGGTTTGTTCTCATATATTTCCCAATTACACAGAATACTTTAGTCCTAAATAAGTGCTGATTGTCATTTTGAAATGAAAGTGGACTATACCTTTTGTTAAGAATACAAATTCTTTCGACCACAAATAATAAGTGTTTCTTGGGAGATCTACCTAAATATCAGATATATCGTGTAGCAATAACCCATGGGGTCATCGCATGTATCTACCTATGATGTACGTACCACTTCTACAACTGTTAATCTCTGTCTTTGCACCATTCTTCTGCCGATTCACTTCTCAAATAGTAACATTTGGGGTAAAGCACATATAGGAAATTAGGAGATTAGTAAAAATGTAAAGTAAATTTGGGGTCCACTGGGGCCCAGACACAAAACATATATTGGACTATACAATACAAAGATAACAAAAATCACCAACTTATTATAATGTACACAACTATTTGCCTGAGGAATACATAATACCATGACCCAACAGCACTTTTATTAAAAGCATACCAGCTAAAACAAATAGCTGGCGGTCCACTACCAGATAGCAACTGGATGATGGGCCAAAGAAGGTATGGATGTAATGGCATTTGGCACAGATCTGGCAAATGCATCAGATCCTAAGTCCATACACAATGGTCCAAATACTGCTTGGGTCTGGATTTGGGCGCACTCGGCTTAGATAAGTAATACAGGTTTTGTCCAAACCTTTAAAACGGCAACCACATTTGGTCCTGATCTGGTATGCCAAATGAAATCGTCTGTACACTACAGCTAGTACAGAGACTTTTCATGCAGATCCGTGCCAAGGGTTTTGCTATCTGGGCTGGAACCTAAAAGTTAGGAATATTGTTATTCTTTCTACAATATTTAATTAGCTTCATGGATTATTTTTGTTATCTTTATATTTAAGAAATATGTTGCTCTAGCAGCACTAAAAGCTGTTCTATACTTAAGGAGGTTCTCCTGCTTTGCTAACTATAATGCCATTTTAATATTGATTTTATAAGCATGAAGTGAATATTGATAGTGAATATTGATTTTCTAATCATGAAACACCTTAACCTCTCGCAAATAATATAGCTTCCAAAAATGTACCTGTAATAAAGCATTGTTTAAGCGGTTACCAAAATAATTCATTACTCTGGAAATGATACTCTGAATCAGATAGTAGATTCTGATTCAGTTTACTTTATTTCCCACTGTTCATAAAAATTTGCATTTTAAAGGATTTCAAAAAGTTTTAAGCCTCATACAGAAAAATATTTGGATTTATACTGCTTTACTTTTCAACATAGTCTCCTTCCAACTCCACACACTTGTCCCATCTAGTTTGCTAGATAAAATCTAGTAACTGGTACATGATCGGTAGAACTCAACATCTTCATCCCCTAACCAGCCCTCCACGGCAGCAGTCAGCTCATCATCATCCTCAAATCTCTGGCCCCGTAGGTTTTTTTTTCAGCCTGGGAAAGAGATGGAAGTCAATGGTGGCTAGTTCTGGAGAAAAGGGTAAATGAAGAAGGGGTTCCTAGCTACACTCGCATAGCTTCCCTCGCGACTTGGCTGGTGGACTGGCGTCTTATCCTGGTGAAGTAGAATCCCATGACAGATTTTTCTGCAGCATTTCTCCTCGGTTCATTGGTGCACCTTCTTCAGTAGGGTACTGTAATTTTCCTCATTCATTTTGGTTCCATGGGGCTGGATGTGGATCACTCCTTTGCTGTTCCAGAAAATCTTTTTCTTTGTAGATGTGGCATGTTGTGTCATAATGATAAAGCCAGGTTTCATCACAGGTTACAACCCGAAAATGAAAATGGCATTGTATTGAATTATCAAGGCTCCACTGATAGTGACCCTCTATAGCTTCATATCAGCCGACAGCATTCTTGGGACCCATCTTGCACATTCGGCTTCTTCTAACGCATTACATTCAACAAGAAAAACAGAGTGTGAATCATCAGCATAAATGAGGTGCAAATACAAAGAAACTAAACAAGATCACGACATAAAATTAAGGTAAACACCTTGAGTGCTGTTGTACTGAAGACATCCATAATCTGGATGACTAAGAACCCATGTAGATTAATACATAGGATAAGCGTCAGTATAGCCTTTCCCAGAAATCACTGATAAGGAAAAAAAAGTTTAAAAGTTATGCTGAGTTGCTTTCTTTCTGCTGGACTGGTAATGTAACCTAATGTAATGTAATTGCTCCTCCTCATCCTTTCTCTCTCTGAAAGTCTCCCACTTCCAAGTGCTATCTTTCTACAATTAACTGTAACATGAATCTTGCAGCAGTATGTTATAACTGCTCTGTCTTGTCTATGTACTTAAATGTACTTTAGCGACAGTACACTGTATACTATAGTCTTAGTGTAAATAAGTGGTGTCTTTATTAACTGTGAGGTTTGAGAGTGTTTATGGCGGGTCCACTCTTTTAAGTGATCTGTTTGTGCTTCTCAGATGCTGCAAATGCTAATGCAGTTAGCTAGCATCTTAGACCAGTTTTTTGATTACTCATGCTGTCTGCCCCATGAGTAGAAGCATGTTAGGTGAGGGTGTGTTTTTAGACCTATAGTGACACATGAATATCACCACAAAATAAGCCTTGATGTATCAAACTGACATAAACTAATTTTTTTAATTGAAAAAAATTATATTTAAGCCAGTCATTTATTAATACCTAAAAAAAAACAGCGTCGAAACAAACTTCAACGATGAAGAGATGACTGCTGGAGATACAAAGAAAAAAGCATCTGAGATAGGTCAGTAAAAGGAAAAGATTGAATTGGGCAACAGAACACAGACATTGGACAGAGGAAGACTAATAAAAAAAGTGGCACAGTAATCAGATCTCAAAACAATTAAGCTGTTGTGGGATCAGTTTGACCATTTTGAAGAATGGCTCATCAAGACTTGTGGGAGACTTGTGGGAGATGCTTTAGGAAGCATTGGGTAAAATGTTTTCCTCTTTTAAATTGACAGCTAGATGCATATTTTTGGACTGTGGGAGGAAACCAGGGTACCCAGAGGAAACCCACACAAGCATGGGGAGAACATGCCAAATCCACACAGAAATGCCCGAGCGAAGGAATCGAGCACAGGAATCAAACTCAGACCTTCTTGCTGTGAGGAAAAACCTATACATGGTTGTACCTCTGCCAGAGGTGGAAGCTGAAGGCCCTTCTGACAGGAGACTCCAGCAAACATTCTCAGGAGACCACAACTACATGCTTGTCTGGAAGGTGGCTTCTCTGCTATTGGAGCCAGCTCACCAGCAGGTGGTGATTAATTGAATTCTGATTGATTGAAGTCTGATAACACAACTACAAAGTCAATCATCGAACTGTGGCCTAGGGTGTCCTGGTGCCAAGTCTAATATTTTACCAAAATCAAGAATTCTTTCACAAGTAAAATGACAATCCTATTTAGTGAACATATTATGTGAGTCCCTAGGGTCCAAACACAGGTGTGCAGTGGCCTTTATGGAAAAGCAGCCTGCCCAAGCTTCGACCAGGCACCTGTTGTGCCTAGGTGGTACAGCTTATTGGCCTGCAATGCTTTTATGGCCTTTATTCCAAACCACAATTTAAAATTCTCTCTTCCCAGGTGCACTTGAGGTAGGAATTTGGGCTCGGGTTAAACCCTCAGCCACCCATAACTTGGGTAAGTAGAAATAAAACACCCAAATTTCCCACACAAATGAAACACAACACTGACGCATATTTCATGAGGCATAGATTGTGGTAGTCCCAGACTTATAGACTTATATCCTAGACTTATATATATACACACACACTGGGGCAAAAAAGTATTTAGTCAGCCACCAATTGTGCAGGTTCTCCAACTCAAAAGATGAAAAGATGAGAGCGGTCTCCAAATTTCATTATAGGTATAGTTCAACTATGGGAGAAAATTAGAAATAAATCCATAAAATCACATTGTCTGATTTTTAAAGAATTTATTTATACAATACTTTGTTATATACCTTTTGTTGGCAATGTCAGAGGTGAAACGTCTTCTGAAAGCCTTTACAAGGTTTTCATACACTGTCACTGGTATTTTGGCCCATTCCTCCATGCAGATCTCTAGTGATATTTTGGGGCTGTCTCTGGGCAACAAGGACGTTTAACCCCCTCCAAAGATTTTTTATGGGGATGAGATCTGGAGACTAACTAGGCCACCCCACTATATATTAAGTGGGAGAACTTGCACAGTTGGTGGCTGACTATATATATATATATATATATATATATAATGCATTCAGTTCCCAGAACCGATCTGAAATTGGAATCCTAAACAAAAAACAGGTTTTTGAGACACTTTTTGTGGCATTCCAAATGTACTGTTTCCAATACATTTCACTAAATTATATTTTGCTTGTCTAATGATGCACAAACTTTCAATGAGAGGTCCCTCGGCCACTCTATTGTGGCCGATTGGTGATGTGCAGTTGAAGACTATATTTAGACAATATCCTCAGACACTATTCCTTCGGTTCCCAGAATCATAGATAAATCTAATGCACCAGAAGCAGGCCCACTGACCTTTGCTACAAAAAAACTGTTGGTGGGAATGCCCATGAAAATTGAGCTTTGCTTTGCCTTCTTCCCCTGATAGTTGGAGAAAGAATACCAGAGAATTAACCCTCTTGGTCCTTCTGAACCTTAAGGACATAGTTGAACTTGTCCTTTCTCCTGCCCATACAGACTCAACAATTTATTTCCTTGAAAGCAAAATTTCTGAGCATTGACATGGATTCCTGAAGACTTTCCCTCAGGAAAGACTTACTTCAAAGCATTATTTTCTAGAGCATTACCCAAAGCTAATAAAGGATTTTGGTCAAGTTGTATCTCTGTGGACTATGCGGTTTGAAGCCAAACACAGCTTTTTTAAGTGAGTGGTCAGGCATACCCACAGCTTCCGAAACACTTTGTTGTCTCTTGCAGTAATGCATCAGTGAATGGTTGCACACCATCTACATGGTGGTGCAATTGTTCCACCATCTCTCCACGCATCAAAACTGTCAATAGTGGATTTGACTGTGCTGAGGGAAGACATAACACAAACAAAATTCCCCAGCATGTCGTTTGTCCAGATGGCAACCACAGTGTGTTGCAGTGATACCAGTTACTCCACTGGAATGATCTTGGCACATGGTTCAACAGGTTGTCTTCCAGATTTTGTGGAGTTGATTCAGATAGCCATTGTAAATGGGAAGGTTGGCGTCATTGTTAAATGTTTAAATGCATGGTATATTGAAAATTTTCGGAGCTATGAACTTGAAAACACAAGAAGTGTTAAGGTGATTGAGTCAAATGAGTTGTCTGACATTTTTCCAATGGCAGCATATACACTGTGGCTGGGAAATGCATGGTTACCCAGAAGCGCTACATTTATGTTGATATGTAGTGGTCATTACCACCTTCTTATTTATGTGCTTTGACCATTTGTTTTACCTTTATTACCTTATATTTCAATGGAAACATTGAGAGTATGAAGAAACAGTCCTGTTATTTGCCTAGAAATAAATTTTAAATTAAAAGCAAATACATGGATGCACTGATTTGCAGTGGTCCAGTTTTGACTAAAAGAAGACATACAATGTCACAGTGTAAGGTGAAAGTTAGTGATTAGAGCATAATCACCAGTGTATTTCGTTTCTCCATGCAAGTTAATATTGCAAATGTGATGAAAAGTCCTTACCTTTTCTCAGGTAATTATCAGTGACAATATTCTACACTGATACATAATATTTAGAAGATGAAAATGGATGCATTCAGTAAATCAAATTGAAGTGATATGTTTTATCTTTTCAGACACTCCGATGTCTCAACAAGCCAAAATAAGGATCATTCTTCAGGACCATGACATTCGCAAACTTGACTTACCTCATGGCATCCCTGAGACTGTAGGTGAACTTGAGTCCATTGTTAGAGAGGAATTTTGACTTCAACAGAACTTACAAGGATGCTGATTTTGGAGAGGAATATTTTAGTCTTACCTCAACAAGAGACATCAAAGACAAGGATACAATAAAAGTGGTTAACATTGTTGACCCTCCCACGTTTACATTAAGCCTAACTGAAATAAACACTTCCTTTAAAAGTGAATCAGAAATCTCCATCCATAGTGCAGCAACCTCAGACAATACTTCAGTGACTACCGTTCTTCCAGTTGCTCTTCCAGGTCCCAGGATACACTAATTCTATCTTCTCCTGAACACTGTATTCACAGATCACAGCAGTGGCCAAGTGAATTTCCCATACCTCACTTTGCCTATGACACCGAGCTTTTGCTTGCCTCTGGAAATGAAGCTTTCAGGAAGGATGGCATTCCACTCAACTTTACCTCAATCCTCTCAGACATCCTTGAGAGACTGGCTGAAAGAATCTTTCAATATGTTGCCTACCCAACAAGCGCACAGATTCAGAAACATCCTTGCCTTAAAGAACGAGGATCATATAATGGATGTTATGGATGGCAACAGAGACTAAAATATAAAATGGGAAACTATAGAACCAAGTTGAGAGGGCTTGGATGCCCTGTACTTGATGTCAACTCTCTCAGAAAGAAGCGACCACATGAGAAAGCACCAGCAAAGAATGTCAAAAGGCCAAAAAAGACAGAAGTTAACAATTTACCCCCTCACCCACCCTGCTGTCCTCAAGAAAGGGGCTGCAACAAGGAACATTCAGAGCATACAAAACATGCTGCTAGAGGTATGAATAAATGAATTGTAGTTTCTTTTATATAGGATATCTACTTTGGTCATGCTGGGTTTTAGATCATGATCGATACATTTGGTAATGCTGTGCTGTTCAGTGTAACTGGAGTGAATAATGGATCTTAATTTTACAGGTTGCCTGTAATTAATTGCAAGATTGTTTATTTTAAAATAAATAAAAAAAATTTATTTGTGTTAAAATGTAGCTGTTTACAACTCTGATTTGTTATAAGGGAATATGTCAGATAACATCTGACATCTAAAAGATAAATTAAAACTAAATAAGTGAGATGGTACACATCAGGCCTGATCAATATCATCCTTCTGTCTTTTTTTTGATGTAATTATCAAGAAAACATCTTCCTGGACGAGCAGTTCAACTTTTTCCTATTCACAGGACAATTCTGTGGAAACGAGGAGGGAGGTCGCCATCCGTGGCTTAATGGTGTACCTTAAGGAAAAGGAGGAGGAGCTCTTCAAAGAGGAGGTAAATCAGACACCATTATACTTCACAGAGACAGAGATGCTGTTTGCCTGCTGATCAAAGTGGAGACAGCTGCTCAAATTAAAACATGACAAAAACACAAAAGTCAAAATGAAAACTCACAAACTGAAAACCTCACAAAAAATATGACTGGGAAAATGTATTGTGTACTGAATGTACTAATGAGAAATTAACCAAACAGTCTCAAATTTTCCTTGTCGCCTCAGACACACTACATACAGTCATTGTCCCTTTATGGCCTGAACTAACTAAATGGCAACAAGACATTGAGACAAACCTGTACAATGATACTATCAAATAACAGTAAACATCTATACAAGACATGGAAAAATAGCAAAAGAAGAAAAACATTTTACATACTTGAGAATCCACATAGATGTTATCCTGCTGCTCATGGCAGAGTGTGTTTACTACAGAGCTACACATGAGCAGAGCAGGAAAGCTACTCTCCTCCAGTGGACCCACCACTGACAAAGTTAAAATTTGGTAGAAAACTTTGGTGTTCAAACATTAAACAAAAGATTTGTGGTGGTATTTATATGGAAGTATTATGTGGCATTTACCAACTCATTACAAATGTTAAAACATTTAAATTAATTATGACCACTTAGGATGGTGACGGAGAAGGTACAGACGAACTGATGAGGATTGTTACAACGCGAAATGGCATAACCTCTGGTCCAGCCTGCGCAAAGATCGTCCTGGAGGGAGCAGAGGTCTTGACAGACGTGGATGTTTACAGAGCCTGTGCGTTGCTAATGGGGCTGACATACGCAATCAACCTCAGTTACCCGAAAACTCTGAAAAATACTTTTGAAGTGTTTCAAAAGATACTACTTGGGCTGGATGATCAGAAATCCAGTCCTAAGGTAATGTTGCTAAAAAATACCCTGCTTTCCTGAAATTAAGAGGAAATGTTGCACTGTTTACAATGTTTTGCATTCAACTCATAGTTCAAAATAATGCATTTTTGTAATGCCAAGAATTCAGATAAGTTTGACTGTTAAAATGTGTTTAAGATAATTTCACAGTATTTTGTGAAGATGTTAATATTTGTAATATTTAAATAAAGTTTGCTCTTAAAAATGGAATTTTATTGTGTAATTTATTCTGACTTAGATAAATAAGTTAATTGTACTCAAAAAGTTAAGGTAACAATTTGCATAGACATTTCTGAGTAGAATTAAATGAAAACAATAATTTAGAATAACTAAGAGAATATTTTTTCCACATTTACAACTAAAGTTGGTTCAACTCAATTAAGCTTGTAGTGAACAAAGCAAATCACATTACTTGTATTAAAGTGATTGAGTTTGCCTAACTAGAGAAGTCTTGTGGCATTTACTCAATAATGGCAAAGTTGAAACAACTTAAAAAGATCTATGTAAATTGTTACATCAATTTTTTACATTGAGTCAACTTTTTATTTTTTAGAGTGTACTACCTTAACTGTGTTAACAGACAATGATTTTTGGAAGTGTTCCTGAGCCCACATAGTGACTATAAGGCAAAAGAACCGTGAGTCTGAGAAATGCTCTATCTTGATGATTTAGCCCTGGTTGCAACAGACCCAGAGGATATTCAAATAATGTTGACTTCTTTATCAGAGGTGCCACCTCTTTCAGACTTGAGATCAATGTGTCAAAAACAGAGTTATTTACCAACCTCCCATTTACCAGTGGAGTGAGGACACCAAACTGGCTTGTCATACTTGTCAACAGAGAGAGACACTAAAATAATAGAGTGTATTTTTTGTATACACTCTCATACTTTTGCTCTCCTCAACTTGTGCTTGTGACTTCTGCATTACTCTCATCCAAATCTTGTGCTGTGCAGCCCAATCATCCCAGGTGGATTGGGCTGCACAGCACAAAATTTGTAGGTGAGTAATGCAGAAGTCACAAACGTAAGTTGAGGAAAGCAGGAGAATGAGAGTGTATACCAAAAATACTATTCCATCCCTGTTTGTAACAACTTTGTCTGCACCTGCGGTGTGTAATGTTGCTTCATTGTTTTCCCATTTTCATTAAAAGATAAAAAACTAATCTATGAGGATTACTAGCTTTAATAAGTGTCAGTATCTGCTCTAAAATCAAATGCTTCCAATGGGATACAGCCCTTAACTGCTTTAAGAAAAATTAATCTTGATTCAGCATCAGATTTACTAGCGCTAAAGTCATTTGCAGTCTATGAGTTGGCTGTTGATAAAAAGTCCTTGTACTTGAGCAGTGTCATATTTTATGCAGCGCGATGCAAGCATACAAATGCATTTATTAGCATGCGTGAAGTGGCATCAGGTTCAACCAAGACACACTGAATGGGAATACTGCAACACAGAAGGCGTCCTCTGCTTGCCAAAACCTATTTAACTACACAGACATCACCTCACACCCCTGAATTACTTTGATCAGCTGTGTCATCCAGTACAGCTGTGACTAAACACTTCTAAAACCTTTGCTGAATGACTGCCGTAAACTTCTACTGCAGCACAGTGAGCAAAAAATCATGTTTACAAGGATTTTCCATGTCATGTGTACCAAAAAAGTATATTTGGTCTCTAAATTACGGGTCTACATGCATGTAATGGTAAAGCACTGTAGCTCAGATGCTGATTTGAAAACAAGCAATTTTGTGACAGCCAATATTCATTAATTTGCTGAACTGCAAAATCCTTCTAGGGTTGTGAGGGAGCTGAAGCCTTTCCCTGTTGACTCTGGGCAAAGGCGGAGTACACACTGTATAGCTTGCCAGTTCACTGCAGGGCCAGCATGATTGGCCTACACATGGGTTAGAAGTAGTGGTTAGAATGTCTGCCTCACAGAAAAAAAAAAAACTGGGCACAAAGCACGGTGGTTTCTGTTTGGAGACTGCATATTCTCCCTATGCTTGCATAGTTTTCCCCCAGGTACTCTGGTTTCCTTCCAAAGTCTAAGCGTTTTTAAATCTAAATTTCTAGAGCTGTTCCAAAGCTTGTGTTTGTGTTGCCATGCAATAGTCTGGTGAGCGGTTCAAGGTTTATCCTGCCTTCACCCTCTGCAATTTTAATCTGTGTATTTGTTGACAGATTGCTTTCAAACTTGAAAATATTCTGTCAATGAGGCCTTGTTATTGTGCACAAGAAATTTCATAATGATTAATTTAATATTGATCGATATTGACTCATTTGCATAATTATACAATTATGCAAATTTATTCTCTTGTGGCAACAATGTTTTCTGCCCTAGCAGTGTTACCTTCACAATTTAACTTCACCTAGCTATTTAGATGTTTTAGCTTAAATCAAAATTATGCAGATTAGTTTAAAATTCAGTATGGCAGACTGTAAAGAGACAAAATTGTTCATTGTGAGGAGGGGAACCTGATGTTTCATGACTTCATTAAATGCTTTATGGGAAGAGCTTTTAAATATGTCGATTTCAGTCAACGATAGTCGCAAGGTCATGTGAGTGTTGTCCTGACATGACTCTGTACCATGCTAACAAATTGTTGGTAGAATTAAATAAATACATTTAATAAAAACAATAGGACTGTCTTTGGTCAATGGGAAGAAAATGGAGGAAACCCATGAAAGCACAAAAATTTCTATGAGAAGCCATTTAACTAATAATAATGGAAGGAGCCTCCTTGAACAACTTTAATTGAAGGTGTGTATAGAAGGGCAGAAAATTCAAAAACACAAAAACAAATACAAAAGCAGGCATAACAAACTGTAAAATAAAACATTCTAATAGAAAATAACACTAAAAAATTTAAACAAGGTTACTACACTAAAGAATACTTTTGTTTGTGATCCCATTTATGCATTACCCCAGCTCACACTGGTTGATAATGAAACAGAATGATGAAATTTATTTTAATCTCATATATGTATATATGTGTGTGTGTGTGTGTGTGTGTGTGTGTGTGTGTGTGTGTGCTGGTTTCTAGAGCTGCATTACTGTACAGGAGCTT
>JBCNYG010000023.1:13981437-13998193 GCA_039654305.1 Porochilus rendahli | reverse complement strand
GTGACCAAACGACCCCATATGCAGACCAGGTAAACAACCCTGGTGGACAAAGGACCCCAACGATGGAATGGATAGGAGGGACAGTGATTTGCTCGGCCTATATAAGGCTGGAACTTTCCACCAGAATTTCTAACTGACAAAGCTTTTTGGATTGAAAGCGAAACGTCTACAAAAACCGCAAAAAGAAGTCCAGCTGCCTCGACTCAATAACACAGACATCATTATGCGAAATAACTATTTATTTAAAACTTCACTGCTCCTTGTACCTACTAAAATAACAAATACTAAAATAGTAGAATAAGATATCTAAGATATAATATAATTAAATGAGTCACACATTAAGAGACCAAGAGTAACTGCCTTTTATTGTGAATGTTATTAGGTGCTGTGTTCCAACAGCAGCAGTATAATGTCAGTGCTGAAAACAGTTGTGCAGATCAAAGAGAGATCAGTGAGTAATGTTGTACCACAACTCAGAAACAAAGTGGCAGTAAATATTCTTGATATACTGCTGTTTCACTGTGTTTGTTAAATATTGCTTTATTAAAATGAGATAAAAAAAATTATTTTACCATAATGGCCTGGAGAGCTTAGTGCTCAAAACCAGAAAAAACTTACTCTTTGGAACAAGATGCTATTTTGTAGAAAATCAGAAGACCAACCCAATCTGCAAATAGCCCACTTGGCCATGCTAGCTTCATTAGCAGATTTAAACAATGGCCATTGAATATGCAAAAAGATTTAAAAGGAATCGCAGGCCTCTTATTTACACACATCACCACAGCGGACTGAGCCAATCACTCTTGACAAATCATATGAATGAAGATAGCAGCAGTTCACATGCTAGGCGACACATATTCATTCATCCATTCATCCATTCATCCATTCATCCATTCATCCATTCATCCATTCATCCATTCATCCATTCATCCACTCATTCACTCATCCATCCATCCATCTATCCATTTATCCTATAGAATATATCTATTCACTCATACATTTCATTCCATTGATTGTTTGCCTTACCACTTAATACTATTCAGGTCATGAGGAATATGCTACCCAAGTGCCTCAGCTTCAAGAGGTTTCAATTAACTTGCAAAGAGGTAATTATCTGCATATTGCATTTTATTTTTAGTAGTCATTGTAGTATTTAGTATTTTAGTAGTCATTATGGTATGTATTAATGTAAATTATACTGTAGATGTATATGATAAATGAGTTTTTTCTCTATCTGGTTTCAACTGTCAAATTCAATAAAATCACACAGCTGGCTAGGTACTTACAGGTTCCAGTTGTGATGCCAATAAAGTTGGAACTGCATCTCATTTTAATGTTCAATGATAAGTTCACCCTGATCAATATTTTCCAAGGTTCAAGAAACTGTCAAGTGAAATGTCCAGTGGCACATCCAAATGCAATGACTCTTTGCTCTCCATCCCAATGCTATTTTTTACTATTTACGTATCTTCATTATTATACTTCTAAATTTAACTGCCATTGCCAATGATTTATTATTGCAAATAAGTTTAAAGCGCCATTAGTAACTTTGGCAGCCTCCTGAAAGAAATATCCAGAGCATGGGCAGCTTGTTGGATTGCCACAATGGCTGAAGAGATGAACTTGGCTCTGTCAGCAAAAGAATGGATGCAGGTAAGGCTGCAAAAAACCTTCTTTACCAAAAATATTTTTTTCGCAAATGCCCAGTCTTTCCTAACAAGATGCATGAAATAAGCTCATGACTTCAATTCAATTCAGTTTTATTTATATAACTGGTGCTTGTTAATGCACATATTAGAACATCCAGACAGTAACACATTACAATAATCTAATGTTGAGGTAATAAAAGCATGAACAATTTTTTCCACATCATGCATTATATTTCTTATTTTAGCGATATTTCTGAGATGAAAGAAGGCTATCCGAGTAATATTATCTACATGAGTTCAAATGAAAGACCAGGGTCAATAATCACTTCAAGATTCTTAACTGCTACACACAACGAAACTGAACAATTACCCAAACTTACTACATAATCAGAAACCTTATTTCTAGCTGCTTGTGAGCCAAGTGCTAGTACTTCTGTCTTATCAGAGTTTAGTAAGAGGAAGTTAGTAAGCATCCAGTCTCTCATGTCCTTTTACACAATTTTAAACTTTATTAAGCTGGTATCTCTCATCATGCTTTGCTGAAATATACAACTGTGTATCATTAGTATGACAATGAAATCTAATGTTCTTTAATAAAATTCCCCAAAGGAAGCATGTATAGAGAAAAAAGCAGCGGACCTAAGACAGAACCTTGACAAACTCCAAGCTTAACATTAGAACGGAATCACCATTTACATCTACAAACTGATAATGGTCAGTTAAATAATTTTTAAACCAGAAGAGGGCTGTTTCCTTAATTCCAGCACCGTTTCCTAGTCTATCAAGGAGAATTGCATGATCAATCGTGTCAAAGGCTGCACTAAGGTTGAGTAACACAAGCAGGGAGACACAGCCGTGGTCAGAGGCTACCAGTTAATCATTTATAACCTTAACGAGGGCTGTCTCTGTGCCATGAGGGGGCCTGAATGATACATTTCATGAATGTTATTCCTACAAGATATGAACATAACTGCTGCACTACAGCTTTTCAAAAATCTTGGAGATAAAAGGGAGGTTTGAAATTGGTCTATAGTTGGACAGCTAACACGGGTCTAAGTCAGGTTTTTTTAATCAGAGATTTGATAACTGCTAGTTTAAAGGATTTAGGTACATAACCAGTGCTAAGGGAAGAATTAATTACATTTAATAAAGGGTTGATCATTTCTGGTAGTACTTGTTTAAAGAAACATGTAGGTACCTGGATCTAGCACACAGGTTGATGAGTTAGATGAAGAAATGTGGGAATTAATTGTTTTATATGATATAACTTGTTTTAAGATAAATATTAAGCATTTAGGATTGGTATGTGTACCTAATTTTGAGAGTGACAGGAAATGTTTGTCAGCTGCAGACAATTTCTGCTTTGAACAATTGAACATACAACCTTAATAGGAACTTTTTTTTATGACCCCTTTGCCAAATTGAGTCTGTAACCATTTATGGAGATGTTCTATTTCAGATGTGTACGTAAATATACCTTAACCCATGTGTAACTTGCATGTACACAGAGAGTATATACCATCTGCTGTGGTCTGTCTTTCAGTGGCTTGATAATAAACTGTCATTTGGGTTGAGACCTGAGTTGACTCTTTGTTCTTGAGCTACTACTGGATCCAGAATACTAGATCTATTAGATTTGAGAAATATATTGCTCTACAAGCACTATGAGCTTTCTTATAGTTAAGGAGACTTTCTTTCCATGCTAGTTGGAATACCATTAATTTAGTTTGACGCCATTTTCGTTCTATTTTATGGGTGTTCTGTTTTAGTGTGCGTGTATCATCACAAGGGTACTATTTTGTTCTCTCTGGTTTTCTTTTAAGAGGAGCTACATTATCTAGGGTATAGTGTAAATTTGACTCAAAGCAAATTTGACTTAACATACAAAGGCAGATCTAAGGGACTGCTGCATTTTTACAGAAAAGAGGATTAGTGCACCAGTTTCAAATAACACTGGAGTTAATTTACCAGATGCTGCATCCTGCAGACTTAACCAAGGACTTCAGAAAGAGCAAGGCAGCAGGCTCTGAATCTACATCGTGGACATCAACTGTACAAACATGGATAGTGCATCATCTCTAAAAAGAGAAGCCATCAATGTCTAGTTCCCGTGCTAAATGCCTGCAGTAGAACTTTTAGCACTGCTCCAACTGTGTCAATGATAAAATAGCACATTTTCCCCATATAAACAATTTTTCTTTACAGTATCTAATTCACACTATTAGATCCCCCTGAAAGGATGATACCTACATATTTATTATTAAACATATAACCCATGAAACATTTTTTTTAAAGCATTATTTATAGAGGGGGCGAGAAACTGGCTAGAGAACAAAGGCAGACAATTTTCAGTGTGAGTGGCCCTAACTGAAGATTGGCCAGTCAGTCTTTCATATTACAGATTCAGAGTATAGGCCTTGTGCAGGTAATTCACACACAGTCAGGTGCATGAAGCCCAAAGTGAACATCATCAGTGGCTCTTGGCCTATCTAGCAGGAGAAGCATTATTGCATCATGTTATCTGTATGTAAATTCTGTGTATGCTCTGTGAAAGTTAGCCAGATCCAAAATCCCAGTTTTATCCAAACACTCTGAGATACTTCAGAGAGATAAAAGGACAGAAGTACATCTTTATCACAGCACTTCCAGTCATTCCAGTCATTTTACTTCATCATACCAGGAGAATTGCATGTTGTTTAGCTCTGCATGTTGTTTAATTCGGTGTGTTTCAAATTATTTGCCACTGTGCACTAGCCACTGAACATTATATGAAAAAAGATTACTAATATAAAACAAGAAGCAAACTCAAGAATGCTATATGTAGGGTTTTTATTTAAAATAGAATGTGTACAAATATATAGTAACTTATTTTGCTAGCAAAAACAGAATACGATATATAATAAAATAATATATATATATAAATAATATATATATTATATAATAAATATATAATAATAAAAAAAGCAGCGCATCCCTTGTAATCTTAGAACAGCCAGCCAACTGTGCCATGAGTAAAGACATAAATCTCACAATTTCTAATAAATATAAGGCCAGGGAACCACCAGGAAAATGTTCAGAACAACAAACCTAATTAGACACTTTAATGTAAATACAGTATTCTATTATATGGTAACTTTAAGAAGAACTTTATGGAAGAAAACGCTTAAAGTGTGACCTGGAAGGGTGTGATTGGTAGGTACGGCCTCTACAATCTGAACCCAAATGGTGTTTTGTTGTTGGACTTCTGTGCGAGTTACAGTTTATCCATTATAAACACCATGTTCGAACATAAGTTTGTCCATAAGTGCACATGGAACCAGGACACCCTAGTCCGCAGTTTGATGATAAACGTTGCAGTCGTGTCATTGGACTTGCCACCACATGTTCTGGACACTCAGGTGAAGAGAGGAGCTGAGCTGTCAGCTGATCACCACCTGGTCTTCTATCAGAAGGGCCTTCAACTCCCACCTCCGGCAGAGCTACTACCACATCCCAACGGAATACTTCGAGGACATTCTCAATCCCACCAACACACCCTCTGGGGAAGAGGAAGAGCCTCTTTCCCCGTTCAGAGGGGATTCTGTCCATCACTGGGGCTGAGATTGCCAAGGAAGTTAAAAAGCTCCTCAGTGGCCAGGCTCTTGGGGGTTGACAAGATCCACCCTAAATACCACAAGGCTCTGGATGTAGTAGGACTATCTTGGTTGACACATCTCTACAACATTGCATAGTCTTCAGGGGCCGTACCTGTGGATAGGCAAGCCGGAGAGGTAGTTCCCCTGTTTAAAAAAGGGGACCAGAAGGTGTGTTATCATGGAATCACACTCCTCAGCCTATCCAGAAAAGTCTATTCAAGAGTACTGGAGAGGAGGATCCAGCTGATGGTTGATCCTCAGATTCAAGAGGGCCAATGTGGTTTTCTTCCCAGCTGCAGCACTCTTGAACAGCTCTACAGCCTCTAGCTCTACAGCCTTTACAGGATCCTGGAGGGGGCATGGGAGTTTGTCCAACCTGTCCACAAGTGCTTTGTGGACTCGGAGAAGGCTTTTGACCGAGTCATTCCTGTCATCTTGTGCAGTGTGCTCTGGGAATATGGTATACCGGACCCATTGCTACGGGCTGTTCAGTCTCTGTATTGCCAGAGCCAGAGCTTCATCAGCATTGGTAACAACATGTTGAATTCGTTTCCAGTGAGGGGGGTGGACTCCACCAAGAATGCCCTTTGTCACTGGTTCTGTTCATAATTTTTATAAATAGAATTTCTAGGCACAGTTAAGGTGTTGAGGAGTTCTGGTTTGGTAGCCATACGATCTCATCTCTGTTTTTTGCAGATGAATTTGTCCAATTGGCTTCATCGAGCCAAGACCTTCAGCTCTCGCTGGAGCGATTCACAGCTGAGTATGAAAGGACCAGGATGAGAATCAGCACCTCCAAGTCCGAGGCCATGGTTCTCAGCCGGAAAATGGTGGAATGCACCCTTGGAGGAGTTCAAGTACAAGTACTGTTCATGAGTGAGGAAAGGATGGAGTGGGAGATTGACAGGTGAATTGGTACAGCCTTTGCTGTAAAGCAGAGCTTGTACCAGTCCATCGTGGTGAAGAGGGAGCTGAACCGGATTTACATTCCTACCCTCACCTATGGTCTCAAGCTTTGGGTAGTGACCAAAAGAACAAGATGGGAAGAGACCTCGGAGCAAACCCTTTATTTAACTTTAAAACACATGGGTTATATTGCAATGTTTTCTTCATATTGTGGGGGCCAGAAACCTATAAGGCCCCCTCTGGCATAGCTTTGATGGCCTCAAAGACACACAACCCCATCACCATGACAAGGTAGAAAGCACACGGTGGGGCAGAGCTAATGGAGATGAATCTCTCATGGGGACAAGCATCTGATCAAGACTGTGAGACAGCTAGTTGCAGCCATATATCCCTCTCTGGATCAAAATGGATAAGTAGAGTAAGCAAGTATTTTGTTAAAGGTCTAGGATTTCAGATCTAGTGACCACAAACCATTAGTGTTTCTCCACCATTTCAGTTCAGCCATCTTCCACTTAGGATAATTTACAATTATACACTTCAGGCTCAGTGGAGCATCTTGTCTAGGCTGTTCAGTGTACTCACAGAAGTAAACTGCATTCCATAAAAGTGCTTTAGTATATATGGGAAAGGCAAAAATAAAAAGTAAAATGAGATTTTTAATATATTTACATATTTTAACCATGACATTATGACAGGTCAGTAGAGCTTTGTAACTTCAGCTGAATAAAAGCTCCATTCGATGTTCCACACTGCTTTATCCTGTGTCAGGCTGCAGGGAAGCTGAAGACCATTTCAGCTGCCTCTGGGCATACATGGAGAACACCCTGAACAGCTAATTTCTCTGTGTTTTAATTTCTGTCTGTTTAGAAACTTAAGTAAAAAAACAAAAGTAAACTGTGTTCTGTAAAAGTGTTGGAGTATAAACTAGGAGAATGTGTTTGTGACAGACCACAATGTTCGTCATCAGAAAATCGTTTTTATTAAAGCAATAGTCACTCAGAATAAAAATGTAAGATCCCGAGATAACAAAGCAAAAATATCATGCCATACCTCTGTAGTGTATACCAATGTCTATAATTCCCCAGATGGTGAACCAGTGAGATCACACTTTTCCCATGTATTAGTATATACTAATTCATGCTATGCACCAATCAGCCATAAGATTAAAAATATTATGATCACTGCTAGGTAAAATAAATCACATTGATTATTTAATTACATTGGGCCCTGCCAAGGAGCGGGGTGTATTAGCAAAGTGAATAGTTGAAGTATTGGAGTATTGAAGTTGATGTATTGGAAGTAGGAAAAACTGAGCAAGTGTAATGATCTGAGCGATTTTGACAATAGCCATATTATGATGGTTAAATGACAAGTAATCAAAGAAAGAACAAGCAGAAGACTGACATGGACTGTTAAGAAAGTCACATTGATATGTGTGTAAAATATTTTTTTTATTTAGAGATCTAAATTAAAGCCTGTAGCTTTGATCCCTTGTGTGATTTCAGCATTTGCAATAATATCGTTAATGTGATACATTTTAACCATGGGCTATATATTATATACAATGTTTTTTTTCCATGTAATCATAATAAAAAAAATAATAAATGTGCTTATCTGTATATATCGAATCCCACCCCTGCTACAAAGGTATTAAATTCCTGAGTACAATAACAGGGACATAATTACCCCTGCTTCTGCCCTGCCAGACTGGTGGTTACCATTCATTTATCATGAAAATGTAGACGAATATGCACCAAAATGCCAGTGTGGGCATTTTCAGAGATATACTAAGAAAATGGTATAATTAAAATCATTCTCTAGTTTAATATGGTATTCATTAACACCAATTAGCATGAAATACAACATGAGCACAATTTTTTCTAGACCAGACCTTTGAGGCCATTCCAAGTGGTTTTAAATGCTAAAATAGCATAATGACCGCCAGTTCTGTCTTAAATGAGTCAGCTGGGAAACCAGCTGAAAAGAAAGGAACTAATAATAAACATTTCTGCTTTCACAAATGATTTTGTGTTAAAATTTTTAATTTTGCCAGAGATTCTAAAATGAGGAACTAAATTGGACCTTGATTGCTGTATGGCTGCTGATTTTCCTGAGTCTAACAGAGCTCTAATATAAAATTACAATACAGTACATTTTTGAGATCCTTTACAGGAACTTGTATTTCACAAAGCTTCCTAATGGGTTAAAGTAACTGGTGTTGTTTTTCTTACTGATTGACAGTCCCAGATTAGGCCCACCGACATTAAACAGGCCCATTCACTTACCAATGAAACATGAAATACAGTGTTGTCTTGGAAACAAAATGAAATTAACCTAGATGTCTTTCTGAAGCTCTTTGGTTACTCTTGTATGCGAGTCTCAGTAACCCCTTCATTGGACATGATGATATTGACATGATGACAGGGCAGTGGTGGCCTAGTGGTTGAAGGCGATGGGTTACTTATACGAAGGTCTGCATATCAATCCCCACTATCACCACTGTTGGGCTTTTGAGCAAGGCCCGTAACACTCAATTGCTCAGTTGTATAAAAATGATGACTGTAAGTCGCTCTGGATAAGAGCATGTGCCAAATGCAATGTAAATGTAAATATTAGCAAACATTGGCTTCTTGAAGCAAGCAAGAGTGCTAAATGATCTTCAGGGTGTTGAGTGAGCCTTTGTCCAGTGTTGTTTGAGATGGGCACTAGCCTCCCTACACCCCTAGTAGAACCCTTAAGCAGTTCAGCAAACAGAGATTATGATGAGGTGGCAGGACCGCATAGTAGTTTGCACATCCGTCTCACTGCAAGAAGGTCCCGGGATTCAAATCCCAGGTTCTAGTCCATGCTTGCATGGGTTTCCTCTGGGTACTCTTGTTTCTCCGGTTTCCACCCACAGTCCAAAAACATGCACATTAGGCTAAGTGGCTATTTCAAATTGGATGTAGGTGTGAGAGTAAATGGTCATGTGATGGTTGGCCCTGTGATGGCCTGGCGAGCTGTTTAGGGTGTAACCTGTCTTTCATGAGAATCTCGCCTTCCTGCAAATGTCAATTTCTTTTCAGGAACAGCAGCACTGAGAATAGTGCCACCTTTAATTTATTATATTAATACTTTACATACACACATTAATGCATCAGTAAGATTTTAGATGTTTCATAGAACCGTCCATGAACCACCACAGGATTTCATGATTTGTTTGTGTGTTGATCTGAGGAACACACAACCAGAAAAATGCTATTTGTGAATTAAAAAAATAAAAAAATAAAAATCACTTCAAAAGTGAAATCATATCCTTCGGAACTAAAGTGTATAAAATAGTCTAATATATATATATATATATTTATTTATTTATTTATTTATTTATTTATTTGATGAAAAAAAAGGAAGGAATATATATATATAATTTTTTTTCAGCAGAAAAGAAATTCACAGGTAACGACCCTTCACAAAGCAAAAAATGCTGATTAGAGAATCCTTATATCAGCAGCATAGATATCTTTAGAATAAAATAAAAAGGAGTTTCTGAATGCTTCTGCTGATTTTTTCCCATTAACATGACTTAAAACGTTGAAATACTGGCATATTCAATAATTTTATATGAAAAACAAACACAACTCGCAAAGATCTTATAGGGAGCTTCACTTTTAGGCTATGCATAAATTTACTGTAATACAATTGTGCTTACTAAGGAAAGGAGTGGAAAAACTTGACCATCCTGCACAGAAGCACTGCACATTTTTTGTGATCAACTGGAATGCCAACTGTCCCCTTGCCTCTATGCCCTACCTCAGTGTCAGACCTAACTAAATGTCTTTGGGCTGAATAGGTACAAATCCCTACAGCCACAATCTGAAATCTAATGAAAAGCTTTCCCAAAGGAGTGTAGGATATTGTAACAGTAATAGGGCACTACATTGGGAAAGGAATGTATAAACACAGATTTTAAACTGGTCTGGTGTCCACTTACAATACATTATACACTATAGTTTAAGGTAATAAACAGATTTTAATACCTGCTGATATTTATCAAAGACTAATAGTTGATGTAAAAGTTACTGAATAGTGATGTTTGATTAACATGTAATAAAGACATTTCCAGTATCAGCATGCGTTTCACAAAGGAAAAGTTCTCAAGACAGAGGACTACACTTTCTGGTTTCTTGGTAACAATAAAAAAAGAGATTTAAAATGTCCTTCCTTTTTTTCATCTAATAAATATCTTAAGATTGAAAGGAGGGCAAAAATACAATGACAGTTTATAGCCATGGTAATACAAATGGTAACAGTAAGGAATTTACTGTCAATGCTTATAACATGTAATTAAAAAGTACAATGTGGGCTTCATAAATTTAAAGCTAAATTTAAAAATTGCAATCAATGACTGCTTCACTGTATTTTATTTATTACTTTCAGTATATAAAACTAGTAATCATATGCATTAAGCTTCAGATGGTCCTTAAATTTAGTTAAATAATCTAGCACTACCTCAAGCGCTAATCACTCTATTACCCACCATTCTATTAACAAGTTACTGTATAAGCTAGGATAACTCAACATGTTAATGCAACAATAATGCTATTTGCTTATCAAGTAACATTGTGTAACTTCTCACAGTTCATACAGTTAATACTTGCATTTTTCTCTGCATTTCAGCAGTATAGAGGCCAGTAGGACCTAATAATTTATAACTGTCTATGAAAAATTACCCAAGGTCTCCAGGTGACCTACAAGAACATGTTTATTTGTTTGTTGTGCTCATTTTTAGAAAGAGGCCTTGAATTATCATACTCTAGCAGAAAAGTTTGATAAACTGCCCAACTCTGTTTAATATAGTTCAATAAAACACATTTCAAAGATAAAGCATGCTTAACCTTCAGGCGTAGCTTTCTCACAACCAGCAACCTAATTACTCTTCTGGTCATAACATTTGTGATGGAAGCTATTTTACAGCTTCACTCATTCTTACAATGTGCTGAAGAAAATGGAAATGCCAGAATGTGTTGATAAAAAGCAGGTTTTCAAGGTTGAAGTGACCTCTTAGCACTAAAGGCAATCCCATTATACCACAATCCAGAGGGGTTGTTTATGCCTCAAAACTGCCTCCCTTCACTAATCGCAGCCAAATGTTCTTTAAACAGTGTGAGTACGTCATGGTGTCAGCAATAAAATCCTCCTCCAGCCAAGAGCTATTACATTAAACAACTGTCTTAAGACATCAGCATCAAAGAGGAATGCTGATAATGCTAAACAATAGTAATGCCTTAATGTTAACTGTTTTATTGTGGAAATTCAACAAGAACTATAAGCCCAAATAAAAAACTGACTCCTTATTTACAAAATAATTTTGATCGCTTATGCTTTTTCTTGAGATATAAAGCTCATCCAAATGGAGAGTGTAGTATTCACATTATACCCATTTTCACACCTTTACTTTTCATTGTAGCCACTAGTGGAGCACCAAACAAGTTTGAGAACAGCAAAAAGGAACATCAAAAATGAACACCCTGTGAGCCCAGAAAGGGCACCCACACACAAAAAAAGGAAGTATACATATTACACACCAAATCTAGCCATTTTGTTCCAACATTTTATATAATTTTTCTGAAGAAAATGTATGCATTCAGCTAGTAATCTGCATTAAATATTTTTCAGTGTGTAAAATGCATAGGTCTCCATATAGGTAACTCTATATGGAGAATTAGAAAAACATTAAAACAGTGACCTTGCAAAGTAAATCTAATCAATTTAAAATGTATTTATTTCAGTTCTGCTTTGGATTTGAAGCATATTACTGAGACAACATTTTAGGCATGTTAACTTCAATGAAAGAATGAAGAGGAAGAGAAGATGAAGAACTTGAATGCAACAATTAATTATTAATAATTATTTACCATTTTCATAGTTTTAGCATGAAAAATAGGGGAAAAAAGTAGAATAATACCATGGCCTTTTGCAACACCAAAATGGCTACATATTCAGTGCCCCTGTGATGTAGAAAAATCACTGCCTGCCAAATATAAACCAGTCACACAAAAATAATTTGACTGATGAATGCTCTTGCAAGTTTATGATATATGATCAAACGACCCCTCCACCCACTGAAATTTTATCCTCAGATTTAAACAATTCAGAAGAATGACCCCTAGGCATCTCTAAAATGTGGAAAATTCTTGTAGATTATGGCAAAATTTTTCATCCCTGACCAAAGTATGATTACTAATCCAAAAAACTGAGCTTACTCTGCTCTGATTAATTGCCTGAAAGCTCCATGCTCAGAGCACTAGGAAGCAGACTGGAATGGGAGAAGATAATGCTCTGCATGTTGGGGCAGTGGGGGAAGGCCAGTTAAGCAGAAGGCTCAGCATACAATGATGCACTAATGTGGCCAAAAGTTTTTTTTAATATAAAATAAAAAATAAAATAAATTTATGGGTCAACAAATTGGACTTTACCAAGGTGAACATGTCCATGGGAGTATCAATAATTCCTCCCAAAATGCCTGTTTACTTTGCTAATGGAAAGAAAAAGGGTTAAATTAACCATGAAAAACTGTTTCTTCTCCTCAATCCACTCCAGCTCAGTTTCCAGCTTTCCATCTGCATCCTGATACTCCATAAAAAAGCTTTCTCCTTTACAGTCATATGACACTTCCTTGTGGTTTGATTTAGTCATGTCCACAGGAGAACTAACACACCAGAATGGTGTCACAGCATCAGCAAGAACAGTGAAAGTCAGAATACAACAGTTCTGAGGAAAAATAATTAATAATGAAAATTAATATTTTAGACTTTATAATCTGTTTACATCTTAATAATTTCAAGACAATGCAATCTAATTTAAAATTAGTTTTAAACACGAATGGCACACAAAATATAGTAATTATCACAATATATTTGTGAGATTAAAATATATGTATATATTATATATAAGAAAATCTCCTGATACCTCAACATACCCCTGTAGCACTTCAGACCTCCAAGGCAGTCTGATTTTTCCAAACAGGGGGGTTTGTCGTGATCTATTTTCTTTACTGATAACTTGTAAAGGGATGTAACCATCAGCAATCTCATCTGTAGATCAAACAGTACAAAAATAACTGAATTATTTTTATAGTGGCCAGCTTTCTGCATGGATCAAGACCAAGTTCTCTTCTCCAAGTTGTGTTTGTGATATAAAAAAAAAAAACCAATAAATCAACTTGGGATGGGCTCAGTCTCATGTATGACTTTAAAATTTACAGTGTGAGGGAGTCCAAAAAGCCTCAGATAAACATCAAGAACTAATTTAATTTATTCAGTTTCATTTAAAACAAATAGATAGTGCATATATATATATATATATATATATATATATATAAACACACACACATACAATGAATCATTAAACTGAGACAAGTAAGCTGTTTTCATATCAAAATGTCTTTAGATTCCATCAGAATAAATGTGACACTGTATATTTAATTGAGTCTTTACAATGTTAACTCATCATTGCTTTTTTTTTTTTAATGTGGTGCTGAATGAATGAGGTTGCTGTATTTTATGTTGTATTTTGATCTATTGTGTTATTGACCAATATGTGTTCTGCTTGGGCTTTGTGGTCAATTAAATTTAGCTCTCTAGCACACTCTACTGTCCATGCATCGAAAGTATCAGTGGTGATAATATAGTCCTGCATAACTTCTTTTAACTTCTTCTTTTTTTGTTTTTAAACATAAAAGTGACATATTTCAATTCTTATGGCAACAGACATACAACAGAAACATTGATTAACAAAATAAACATTCGCCCTATAATTTTAACCAAGTTAAACAATTTACAAACAATTTAACAAAATTTAAAAAATTGCACCTTTCCTGCAGAATAGCTTGGAATAGTTCCCTGATACAATGCTCTCTACTGTGTTGTTTAGCTCAAGGTGCATACTGTATCCATGCAAACCATAATCAGGATCAATGTCATCAAAAGGGGCTTGCATGTCTGATGGCTCAAATGAACTGGGAAACAAAACAAGTGCAAAAGAGAGAAAGCAGAAACATCATGAATACATTTGAAACAATAAATATTAATAACTTCATAGATACATGAATAAATTAATCCAAACAAAAGTACAGTTAATCCAAATAGGTGTCTTGGATAAACTTTCTAATTTCTAATGTAGTCCATGTTTTTCTTTCTCTCTTCATTTTCTTCCCAAACCATATCTTGTGCAAAATAAAGGGATAACCCAAAACTGTATCTGGAGAGACAACTAAAAATGAAGTTTACTCTCCACATACCACAAAAAATGTATATGGGGATTAAATTACATTTTACCCAAAACCTACATCTGGGATAAATTAGAGGGGTAATTCAAGCTACATTGAAGAATTTGACAAACATCCCAAAATTAGCAGAAGTAAAGGGAAAATTCAACCTACATGTAAATTAAATTAGATGGATAGTTTAAAACCTTCATCTGATTAAATAAGAGATGGATAATCCAAAACCACAGAACATCTGGAGTGAACTGGATTGGTAATTCAAAATCCATATCTGGAATAAATTAGATAATCCAAAACCTGCATTTGAAAGATGATTGATCTTAACCTCTGTGTGTGTTTGTGTGTGTGTGTGTGTGTGTGTGCGTGCGCGCAGATATTGACAGTACAGTATTTAGGACCACCAGAAGATGGAGTTGTCATGCAACTAATCCATTCAGTCACACCCCACCACGGGGGTTTTTTTTATGGTCAAAAATACTTACATTGTGGATGATCCCAGAAGACTTCTTTCCACAAGTTTATGATAATGTAGATTCATTAGGACAAATGCTATTTCCTTTTGCTTTTGAAAATAACAACAACAAAAACTGTGTTAAAATATGTTTACAATGCTTACTATATGTCAGCAACATGCCTGCACTCTTGTAATTTTAAAGGTTCGATAAAGAAGTACGAGATGTAGGATCTAGTGGATCAATAATCTAGGAAAAAAAGTGATAGACATAGCTTTCAACATATTTCACAGTACAATTATTTTCCCAGGTAGCAATAACATACAAATAATAACACAACATAATATACCATACAACATACTACTACTAATAATAATAATGATGAAAATAATGATAATTTTTTTCCTTATTCCACATATTTAGCTCTACTTTACTGTATCGAGCATACATACATATATATAATGTTATCTTCCCTTGCAGAGACGGAGAAAAATTTTATTTTTATTCTTTCTGTCTATGTCACATGGAGATAATCAACCATTACCTCTTTTTAAAAGTATAATAATAATTGAAATAATATATTAAAAACATGAAAGAATTATGAAAAAGACATTGATTAAAAACAATATTAATAAAAATAAAAAGGTGAAGTAGAATTCCATGGATACATTTATTTTTAAAGTCACTTCTGCTTAAAACAAATACCTTTTTAAAATGCAATTGTGTTTTAACACATTTCTTGTTCATTGCCTAATGGCATACATTAGTAGAAGTGAGTAAAAATAAAGAAAACTCAAATGCCAACTTCTATGATGGGTAGTTGAGTTCAATGGAAATTTAAAGATAAGAAGTAAACAGCAAGCTGCTGTTAAGGCTAAAAGCATATATGTTATGTTGTACTTTTGTAATTCTCTTCTCTCTGCAGTCTTAATTGTTCCCCTTGTGTGATTATCACTTGTGTTTTATCACCCAGATGACCTGTATTTTATCTCTTTTCACCAAAAGTGTGTTTGTTCCTGATTCAGTTACATGGAAAAAACAGTCTGCCCAACTCCAACACTGTCATAATTCAGACAACACCACTATCATCGGCTGCATTTCAGATGGTGATGAGTTTGCTTACAGAGCAGAGGTGAGTGCCCTGACATTGTGGAGACGGGACAACAACCTGCTGCTCAACGTCAGCAAGACCAAGGAGATCATCGTGGACTACAGGAGACTGTATGGTGGAGGTCACACCCCTATCCACATCGAGGGGACAGCAGTGGAGAGAGTCAGTTGCTTCAAATTCCTGGGGATCAACATCACCGAGGGTCTGAGCTGGTCATGTGACTGATCACAAAAGACGAGAAACAACGCCTCTTCTTTCATCTGCAACTTAGGAGGTTTGGGATGGACTCCAGAATACTCCCCATCTTCTATCGATGCACCATTGAGAGTATTCTGTCTGGCTGCATCACTACCTGGTACGGCAGCTGTAATGTTTCTGGACCGCAAAGCTGAGCTCATCACCAGGACTGATCTGCCAGCCATCCAGGACCTCTACTCTCAGTGCTGTAGGAGGAAGTCCCAGCGGATTCTCTCTGATCCCAGCCACCCCAGCCACACACTCTTCATGCTCCTGCCATCAGACAGACAGCACAGAAGCATCGGGACTCGCACCAGCAGATTTAGGATCAGTATCTACCCAAAAGCCATCAGACAACTGAACTGCTGATATACCGGACAATCTGCACACTGTACATGCACACACTGCTTCTGCACGCAACCACTTTAGATTTTTTATTGTTTCTCTTTAATGTTTTCCGTAGTGCTCTCCAGTAGTATTTTGTTTTGTATCCCACTATGTAC
>JBCNYG010000023.1:13894956-13912757 GCA_039654305.1 Porochilus rendahli | reverse complement strand
CACACACACACACACACACACACACACACACACACACACACACACACACACATACACACACACACACACACACACAGTATCGTTAGGGAACCCTGCTTCCTTTGGATGTCGATGTAGAGCACCGGGATGTAATTCCAAGTCAATTCTTAAAGTATCTTTTTGTGCTTGTGTGTTTTATTTATTAAATTTGGTATAACCACTTGCTGCTTTTAATACCTAATTTTCCTTGTTAGAATCCCTAGCCTTAATGTTCTTCCATTATAGCTTTAAAAACAAAAACATTCCTACAGAAAAGAAAAAGGAAAGAAAAAAAAAAACAGTTGGATGGGATGTGCTACTGTTAGTCTCCAAATGTAAAGCAACAGAAACAGGTGTCCTATACATCATGGCTAAAAGACCTGTCAGCTAATGAACAAAAACAGCTCTCAATAAATTCAGGACATTTATGGCACACTTTATTTTCAGTGTTAACAATTAAGCAGCAATATTAACTAGCAGAACAAAAAGCCAAAACAAAACAATTTGTCCCAAGAGTGAAATTCTTTACGCTAGATAGCTTTCAGCAGGGCAGTTACTGAAGTCTTCGTTTCTGTGTGTCAATAAACTCATATTCTACCCATGTACCCATGTCATGTAATGACTCGAAGCTTAAACAATTTCATACTGTACCGTATGTCATTAAACATTACACTCCACCTTATGTAGCGAGCACACACACACACACACACACACACACACACACACACACACACACAGGAATTCTTGCTGTATGAATACAAAGATTATTGTTGATTTTTATGAAACGTTTATAAAATTACTAATAACATTTTAAGCCATTAAGACGTGATACCTCTGCAGTGAGCAGCTAATGCTAATGACTGTTTGGTCTGAGGCAGTATAAAATGCTAATGCTTCACATAATTATAAATTATTGTAAGTAATTCAATTGAAATAAAATCCATTGCCTATTAGATTCTGTACTAATCAGTCCTACCAGGATTTTTGATTTTTATTTACTTATTTTTTTTGTGATTATTGCAGTCTAAAATCCAAAATGTGCCAAACAAACAAACAAACCAACAAACACCAGCAATGCAAGTCAATGTTTGTAGGTATGCACTGAAATGAAATTATAGGGTAAGGTGAAAATAGCAAAAAAAATAACAAATGCGAAGAGCCCTATACTGATGTACAGATCAATGTTTGTGTGGAGGAGTGCTATGAGTGGTTAAACTCACACTGTATAGTGGATAACTGCAATCTCGATGGACAAATTACTCTTCATATTCAAATCAAACATGACTGAAATAAATATTAAACCTAGATTTTTATATCTTAAATGATGCACATCATAGATCATTAATCAGCAGGTGAACACACAGAGGTGTTTGTGACGCTACTCCCCGTGCAAAACTAAAGCCTGTATGGAGAATCATTATGCACACAAATGCTCATTATTTTGTACATTAAATCATTTTTATAAGAAGAGCTAGAACTTATTATATTAAACAAAAAATAATTGGAGACGACTGAATATAATAATTTTATGAATTTTTAAATGTTATATGATTTTAACAGAACCACCGTGTCCGTGCGCACCCACCACAGGAAATCTAATAAGGATGCCACATCACCGAGTACATGCTGATTGGCTGTTATGCATCACTGACTTGTGTGATGACAGGAAGCAATAAAAGAAAAGTGTCCACCTCACAGCAAGACCCAGCTCGGGCGTTTCTGTGTGGAGTTTGCATGCTCTCCCTGTGCTTGCATGGGTTTCCTCCGGGTACTCCGGTTTCCTCCCACAGTCCAAAAACATCCACATTAGGCTGATTGGCTGTTCCAAATTGCCCCTAGGTATGAGAGAGAGTGTGAATGGTGGTATGTGCGTTGACCCTGCAACGGCCTAGGTGTACCCCGCCATCGCCCACAGTCGGCTGAGATGTGCGCCGGCATCCTCACAACCCCAACTAGGATTAAGCCGCTTAGAGATGAATGAATGGATGAATGAATGAATGTATGTTATATTCCCTGTCATGATATGCCTTATTTACATTCCAGTCTGTGCACCTGCCTTCAGGGCTTTGGGATCTCCATTTCAAACTGCATTGTTTAAATGAATAATGAGTGTAAATAAGGTCTGAGGACACAGTGTGGTGGAATGGGACACAGCATTGCTTATAATGAACAGCAGACAGAAGCTGAACTTCAAATTAACACGCTTTACGCGTATATTCTCCCATGAAAAGTGCCACTTGTGTGAGGATCAAGTGAAGCAGTAGTGTGTGGCACACTGACTCCTCCCACACACACACACACACACACGCTGCTAGTTCAAAGCTCGGTCTATCGCCTTCCAGGCGGTTGTCTTTCAGTCTTACTGCTGTGTGTGAGAGAGATTTTAATACTTCTGCACACAGCCGTGTTTCTGTACCTGCACTGATAGAGAGGAGTGTGTAAGAAACCCTGAGGTAACTTCATCCAGACTGCAACCAACACTCGGTGAGTGTGTGTGTGTGTGTGTGGGATGCGGAATCTTACTTCTACTAGTAAACTCGTTTATGTTTGCTGGTGTAAATAAAAACGTCGTGTGAAAGTTGATGCTAACTGCTTTAGCAACATGAAAAGCTGCTGCTTCTTCTCCTAACCGTCGTTTTCCTAACCGTCGTTTCCCCTGAGAGAGAAAGTTGTGTGATGCTCTCGGTGTGAGAGGCTGGTGTGGACCTCACACGGCTCAGACTTCGAGCTAACGGCTCCAGGACAGCTTTCCAGACCTCAAGTCAACTGTTAGGAAGATAAAAAAGTCGTAAAGGAGTCGTAGTTCTTGTTCTCATTGGTAAGGGAGACCGGGGACAGTTGCCAACTTTTGTTTTGTTGGGTTTTTTTGTTGTTGTTGAAAACACCTCCAAATCTAAATCACTCTCTTACTTATTTGACAAGCTGTTTAATCCTGTTAAGAAGGCTGGATGGAGCCTATCTCAGCCAACACTGGGTACACCATGAGCTGCTTACCAGACCATCACAGGGCCAACACCGACACACACACACCGACACACACACACAACGACACACACACATTCACAACACCATTCACAGACACATTCAGGGGCAATCTTAAGTATATCAGTAACAATCTAAAAATAGGAATTTTCATTAGCAACAGTGGTGGCCTGGTGGTAGGGTGCTGTATTACTGATCCCAAGTTTGGGGGTTCAAGTCCCACTTTCACCAGGACGTCACTGTTGTCCCTCAGTGCAGCCAACTGGGATATCAAAGGCGGGCCCTGTCTCTCACTGTCTATGGTGAGAGGCATGTAAAAGAACCATTGCTGATTTTCGTTAAGTGTAGGCTGCATAGCCGTCAGCGTGTTTCTGCCCTGCGATGGCCTGGCGAGCTGTCCAGAGTGTACTCTGCCCTCGCCCAGAGTCGGCTGAGATTGGCGCCAGCCTCCCCGCCACCCTAATTAGGAATATGCGGTTCAGAAAATTAATGAATGAATTCATTCAGCCGACTGCACTTATCAGTGATTTCTAAACTCTGGAGATCTAGAGAACTGGGGAAATTTAAATACATGTGCAAATAATTTTTTAACATAGATTACATATATGTTTTGTGCCTTCTTACTTCAGTCATTCTATCAATATGTAAGAAAAATTCAACCATTAATTTAAACATTTTTACAGAGAAAAAAAAATCTCTCTGCAATAAATAATTTTTTTTTTACCGAAATTATATGCCACTATTATTGGCAGCCCTTGTAGTTAACCTGATGTATCTGTAGGATGATTCCTATTTAAATTGTACAGTTTTTACTTGATTGGAGTGTGTAATCATTTTTAAATTGTAATTCATGACTTCCTGATTAACTTGGGTATATGATTTAATCCTACATAATTTATATTTGTATATATTTTTTCTAACCCTTTTTTCCCAATCTTTACAAGGGGAGGCAATAATAAAGGACATTATATGTATAACGCAGCATAGTTTGAAGTGGCAGCTGCTTCATAGGTGTAGGTGGTGAAGATTCCCTTTAGGTATACTCAGTGACCTCTTTGTTAGGTACATCTATGCACCTGCTTATTTTATGTAGTTATCCAATCAGTTATTAGCACATTGCATAAGATCATGACATGTGTTAAGCACTTCAGTTAATCAAATATCAAAATGGGGAAAAATGTGATCTCTGGCTTTAATTGCATTGTTGTTGGTGCCAGCAGGTTTAATTAAAAAAAAAAAAAAACTGCTGTTCTCCTGGGAATTTCACACAGCACAGTCTCTAAAGTGTACACACTATGGTGCAAAAGATAAGAAAAATAAAAACATTCAGTGCGAAGGAGGTCTGTGGGTGGAAACATCTTGCTGATAAAGGATGTCAGAGGAAAATGGCTAGATTGGCACAATCTGCCAGCAAGGATACAGTAATTCATACAAACACTCTTTACAACCATGTTAAACAGTAAAGCACCCCACCATGTTCAAAACATCAAACATTAATGTGGATGGGCTGATTTAGATTGAGAACCACATTGGGTTCCACTCCAGTCAGCCAAGAATAAGAAGTTGGTGACATTACAGACACTATTAGAACAGGCCTACAAACAAAGCATCCAGACATCATCACTCCACAAAGGCATACTGAACATCCGCAGAAGTTTACCAAGCGAAATCTGCTCACCTGTTTCCATGTTTAATATTTTCCATTAATGTGAATATATCTACTGGGTTATAGGTATTGTGTAGAAACAATGCGTTAGAAAACAGTGTGATATGCAATGTAGCGTGTTGGAAGCATGCATCTATAGTGGGTTGATATGATTTTAGAGAAAACAATAAAGAAGAAGGAAAATTAGACACAAATTTATTGACTGATGAAACAGAAAACAGTTCTTGGTATCAGACCCAGGCTGCAAATTAAAATAGCTTGGTAACACGCATGGAAAATGGATTATTTGCCAAGTTTAAGGTGGGTGTAGTCACAGATGCCACTTATTAGTGCCAAGACTTTATTGCCTACCTGAAACATTTGCTGTCAACACCATCATAGCCTTTATTTTCATCCTGTAGTGATAAAGTTCATGTCCTAAATGCAGAACTATAGCAAACCTTTACTTTCATGACTCTGTACACTTTTTTCCAGAGATTATTACTTTTTATAAATACTATTTTGGTCATTTTCCCATCTTTTTTCCACACAAATATACATACACAGCAAAGACCACCCACCCACCACGTACACACACACACACACACACACACACACACACACACACACACACACACACACACACACACACACACACACACACACACTTTGCATTCTGAGGGATTACTGTGCATGGAAAAGGGGGTTTCATGGTCTATTATTATTATCAATCATTTCTTATGAAGAGTATGAACATTATTTGCACCCATTACTTCTGAGAAGTGGAAAGTAAATTACTGTTGTATATCTGCTGTTTTTCTAAAGAGACAGCTATTAACAATTAACATATTCAGACCAAATACTGAACATAATATAATTTTTGGACTGGAGTGTTACCCAACATTCCGTGATGTTATGCTGAAAACTGTACTAGTTTTATATAAACTGATATATAAATAGACACATTGATGTCAGTTTTCCCCACCAGTGAGAGCTGAGTTAATTTTGCAGCTTTAAAGATATATATGATTTTTTTTTTTTGTTTGTTTGTTTGTTTTGTTTTTTTAACGTGTCTTTTTTATGACTGCATTTTAGTTTTGAACTGAAGCTGCAAATCGGATGTAGAAATTTTATAGTGGTATGGTTATAGTATAGAATAGAATCAAAATATTAACTTTTTTTTGCTTTGCAGCCTGAAATGTTTCTGCTGCAGAGAAACACCCCCACAGCAGGATGTACCACCTCCATGTTTTACTGAAGGTATGGTGTTCTTTGGACTGTAAGCTGTTTTGGATTTCTACCAGATATACCCCTTGGTGTTCATAAGATTGATTTTGGTCTCATCTGACCATAAAAACATTTTCATTTGATTTTAGAATCCTCAAGGAACGTTTTGGCAAAGCTCAACCGAGATCAGGCTATTTTTGTTCTGAACTGTTGATTGTTTATTACGTGGCTATTTTAAGTTGCATTGAGTAGATACAGCTAAAAAAATGTGTGTGTCTCTATTTCACCCTGCAAAGGAACAATTCTTTCATGTACCTTCTGTATTGAAACCAGCACTGTTAATCCTGCATGTTTAAATCAGTAAAAACTCAACACAGTACTGTTGAATTGTTCCGTATCTCAAATAGACTAATCGATATGACTACTTTATAAAAATGAAATGTCATTGTTCAATAAAAAATGTACTCTCAAATGTCAATGTAAATGCACCCTCAGAGGTACAACAGTTGTCTCCACAGTCCAATTATGTACCTTGTTTTAATAAAGTGGGATTGAAGCAGAGGTTTATAAACAGCTTTAGCTGTATTTGTCTTTGGTCTTGGGTACTGTTTCAATTAATAAGAGTTGGATTCTTTTAATTTTAATCTAGAAGCGTTTCTGTGTTTGTATGACTGTATGATGAATACAATATTTGCACACAGGCTTTGTATCTCACACATTCTATAGCTGACCACAGGAAAGTCCCAGCTAACATAAGTCTAGTCTCCCCCAGTTTCCAAAAGCAGTTTCCATTGTATCCTTAGTGATAAAAATCTGTCAATGGTGGATGTCAAAGTATATGATGTGAATGTTTAGAGGTTAAGTTTCTGTTTTGTGAGGCAGGATGTATGTTGTTTTATCTATTTCATGTGCATTTTCACACACATGCACACATAACCAATGTTCAAGCTGGAAACACCCCAAAGAGGATAAAGACTCTGGACCGGAGAGAAGACAAGGTTCACATTTTTTTTTTATTCCTAAGTAATTAATTCAATTATTAAATTGGAAACTGATCAAATCTGCTTGGTCTTTCACACAACAATGAACATGAGGAACTGGTGAGGCCTAGAGAAGATGGTTCCTTACAATTTGGTTACCCCGACATGACGCATGATTGATCCTAACGATACCAGGAATAGGTGGAGACGAGATCAGATTTTGTAATAAGTTACCTCTGTCTTCAATAAGGTAAGCAGAAAACCTTTTATAAATTGGAAGTGTATTTCTGCAATTGGCAATAGGCAATTGGGATCGTCACTGAACTATAAATTCTCAGCCTCTACTAAATTTTGATCAGGTTTAATTGTGGTATAATTACTGATTTATGTACACATTTATAAATGTGATGTTGCATCATCATAAACATGTTTAAAATTTGTGAATGAGCTGCAATATTTGGAGAAAAGATGCCTGGGGCACAGAAATAGATATGCCGAAACCCCAATTTTGGTTTAGGGTTCCAATTTCAGGTCAGTTATTGGAACTGGAGGCAAAGTGTGAGGTTTGGGACTCACTAACTGTATGTCACCAGATACAAGAAGGTGCCCTTGGCTAAGTGACCTCTCGATGTAAAATCTATGCCTCTTGAGACAAGCAAAATATAATGTATTTAAGCGAAGAGAAGACGTTTGGAATGCCACAATATGTGTGTCAAAACATTGATTTTGGTTTAAGATTCCTATCTTAGGTAGGTTCTGGAAACTGTCTCATGAGACAAGCAAAATATAGTACATTGGTGAAATAAGCAGCCGTGCTGTGTGGAAAACGTGGGTGGCGAAGCTCTACTTACCCAAATTATAGGTGACTGAGATAGTGTAGGGCTGAGGGTTTAGCCTGATCCCAAAATCCTACCTCAAGTACACCTGAGAAGAAATAATTGTGGGTTGGAATAAAGGTCTTAAGAGTTGTGGGAGTGTTTTTTTTTGTTTGTTTTTTTTTTTGGTCTACTAGAAACAAAGGCATGTAATACCCTTGGGATCACAAACCATAGCTGTCCTGCCCGGCACAACAGGTCCCTGATAGAAGCTTGGACAGGCTGCTTTTTTTCAAAAAAGTCTCTGCATGCCCACGTTTGAACCCTAGGGAGTCATATAGTATGTTTACTAAGTAGGATTGGTATTTTACTTGTGAAATAATGATTGATTTTATAAAATATCAGATCAGTCACAGAAAATACTTAAATCAAGGGTAGATAGAGCTGAATATCCCAAGAAGCAGGAAAAAAAGGGATAAGTGGGTAACCAGTAAGCAAGAATAGGGTTATTACTAATTAAATTATTTTAATTATTATAGTTAAATTATGTTATACTCTGTTATTATATTTATATTATAAATTATAAATGATTAAACCAACTAATTAATTAACACTTATACAATATTAAACTTTTAAAGCTAAGGAAACAGCAAAAAAAACAAACAAACCAAAAAAAAAACCACATGAATAGCAGCAGGACACCCTAAATGGAGCACATGTAAAAATCAGTTAAAAGAAGAAGGTTATAAACTTTGTTCCTCTTCTGATGTTCACCTGTGAGTATACGGGGACTACTTTTGAAGTGTCTAATTCGCTTACATCAGATCCTCCAATTATACTCATGCCATAAATTAAGAAAAATCTATCACTGCAAATATGAATGAACATGATAAAGATTCACCACCACCATATAGAATAGAATAGAATGTCAGAACTGGTCTGAATTGGCTAAAGTGGTCATCCACAGGGTTTGATTAAACGGTATATCAACCGTATTCAGAGATGGATTTAAAAATTAAACTCTCTCCGATACACTCTCTCCTTAACATGCTGAGGGAGCAGCATGTATCAGAACTGGGTCAATGTTTTGAACGACACACAGTTGCTGATAAATTATGCTTAGCAGATGTGAGAAGTGCACTTTTACAGGCAGTTGGTCATCGGGCCTTAAGGATATTGAAACCACTGCAGGCAAGGGACAAGATCCTGATGATACTCTTTGTACATGGACAATTAAATTCAATATCATTAAACCAAAGTTAGGAGAAGATTCACACTACTTTTTGTCACTGAATTCACTGAATTGTGGATTGATGCCACTGGGGAACATCCTAGAAAGGCTTGCTTTGTTTAAACATTTGGTGGAGAGATCACTTCCTGGCTCTGTACAGGCCAAGCTGGAACAGGTAGTGGGGCTGACATCTAAAGCACACATAAATCACCATATGCGCCTATATGTAGAGCAGGAAGCAAGTTTGATCTTAGGAAATACTAAATTGCCAATTTCAGCCTTAAAAGAGCAGGCTAAGGAATAGAGAGAGGAGAGAAATTCACAAAGAAAGCATTTAAACAGATGGCTCAGACATAGGCTATGCCAGATATGGCTGAAGTCACACCTACACTAGTTGGTCCTGCACCTGTTTATGCTGCCCATGTGACACCGTACACTAGGGCTAATGCCAGTGCCCCAATTTTATACTCACCCTTTTCCATATTAAATAGGGGTTCGCCACCTATGAACAAAGGCAGAGGATGAGGCCTTTAATCACTCATCCTGCAACACAGACTTTTAAACATCAGTTTCAGTGTCCTGTGAATCTCATAGGAAGAGATATTTTCACAAATACTTTTACTTCAGTGCTCTGTTCTTCCATGGGATTGCAAATAATATGGATGTAAATACAGCTGTTCTTCTAATTCTTCACTGATGATGAAACATACTGAAGATGATCCTGTTCTGATTAGCTTTTTTTTTTTTGCTGATGAATACCGGATGAGATTTTACCAACAGGTCCTCGTACTACTGATATAGTTCAGGCCTATAGACTTTGGCAGAAACGGATTATTATATTATTACCCAAGGAACTTTCACTGACCCTAATGACCGCAATCAGTGTACATTAAACTATACAAGAGAGCTGGATGTAATGTATGATGCATGGCAGGAGGGTATGGAAGGGCACAAGGAACTGAAAAATTTCTGACATTTTTATTTTAAAAAAAGGAGTGACAGCAGCTTTAACAGTTACTGATGTACAAGTAGTTTCGTATAAACTCTCACAGATTCCTGCACCATGTGTCACCCTAGCTATAGTACATGTTGAGGAAGCTCTTAGATGTAACACATCACATAATGTTCTAGCAAACCTTTTTCATTAAACAGTACAGTTAGATATTACGTTAGCGAAAACACAGATCTTCCTGATGCTGAACTCATACTTTCAACACTACCCATTAAACCAGGAGCTCTGCCTATTTGGCAGTCCCACTACCCATTGCCAAATCATACAGTTCTTTTCACTATTCAGGGACGTATTTCTTCAGGGAAGTTGATCTCAACTTAGTCGGAGTAGAATACATCTATCTTACCTGTGCCTAAACCAGTTAAATCTGATTACTAGCTTAAAACAGTTAATTCTGATTACTAACTTCATCTTACTAAACTCTGATAAAACAGAAGTACTTGTACTCTGATCACAGGTAGCTAGAATTAAGGTTTTTAATTATGTTGTAAGTTTGGATGGTGTTTCAGTTTTGTTGTGTGTGGCAGTTAAGAACATTGGAGTGATTATTGACCCTTGTCTTTCATTTGAAGCTCATGTAGATAATATTACACGGATATCCTTCTTTCATCTCAGGAATACTGCTAAAATAGGAAATATGATGTCACTGCATGATGCGGAAAAACTTGTCTGTGCTTTTATTACCTCAAGATTAGATTATTGTAATGTGTTACTTTCTGGATGTTCTAATATGTGCATAAACAAGCTCCAGTTAGTCCAGAATGCAGCAGCAAGAGTTCTTACTAGAACCAGAAGGCACGTGCATATCACCACCATATAATCTACACTATACTGGCTCCCAATTAAATTTAAAATCGAATATAAATTGCTACTTTCAAACTATAAAGCATTTAATGGTCTTGCACCACATTATCTTAGCAAACTTCTTGTTGTTTATGATTCAGTTCGCCCACTTTGATAAAAAGGTGCAGGCTGCTTAGTGATACCCCAAATACTGTGGACTACTGCAGGGGGCAAAGCTTTCTCTTACAAAGCCCCACAATTATGGAATAAACTTCCAGTTAATAAACTTCCAGTTAAGGCTTCCAGTTAAGGCTTGTTTAGTTGTTTAGTCAAGTTTAGTCAAGCATTTTGTTAGGTAAAGGAGAAGATCTGGGCGTTTTCCAGCATAGAGAGTTCTGGTAAACTGTGATGTTGGTATGCTGTTTCTCCCTCACTCTACATGCTCACCCAGGTTCTGTTGACAGTGTAATGGCTGATTGTCCGAAGTTACAGGGTGCCCTCCTGTCTGCCTTCCTTCTGTTTTTTCCTCTTTTTTGTTATTTTGTTTCTTTTCAGGAGAGACACTTACATAGAAGTCTTACATAGAATTCAAATTCATTAGGTCTTAGAGCTTCACCTAATAAATGAGAGGAGTACTTACTGATAAAAAATAGTGAAAGAATTGAATAATACTCTATTCCAGATTAACATAAAACTATGAGAAGCTCAACTCAAACCAACTGGAGGATGTCAAAGAAAGCAGGAAAACATTTTTACTATGTGTATAATATAAATTCCTTTTATAGAATAATAGTGTTTTTTCCTCAACTTCTAGACACCATTGGTTCCTTTTTCCCTGTTGAAAAAGTTGTTCAAATGCTTTATAATTAGAGGAAGAGATGCTATTTCAAGTAATGACCCCATGCCTCCCCCTGAAGCCTGAATCATTACAGAGCAATTTAATTTAAATCATATCTGATAGCTAAATAATTACAGTTCCATTATGTTTTTAATAATCGAGCCATTAACATGGATCTCTGATGATAATAAAGGGCAACAGAAATTTGCCTTTATATTATACTATTTGTCATCAACTACATAACGGAAGTTAGAAAACCGAAGTGTTGTTTACACACTACATTGAACATTTTAATATCTCTCTCTTTTAAAAAGAGTCATCTCAAATACTCTGAATATTTTTTTTTGCTGTTGTCGAGGATATGAAAGCCACCACATTTTTTAATAGCATGCCTGCTGCATTCACATCAATCATACACAAAGTCATCTGCTTCCAGCTCGAGCCTCAAAGCTAACCAAGTTATGGCACTCAGAAGAATAAGTTGAAGTTTGAAAATGTGCAAAAAAGTAATTGAACTCTCCAAGTAGAAACCTGCATGAATATGAATCGATGGCATTAATTACTGCATTTTTATTTCTAGTTGGGTCAGAGCAAGGAGGAAAATTGACATGTGATGCATTGTTTTAATTTACTAACTGAAATTACAAAATAATGTGCATGCTATTTACATTCATTGAATTTGGAAAATGTGTATATTATTTTTGCTATTTAGAACATGTTCTGAGCTTTGTGAATATATAATTCTGCCCTAAAGGAAATGCAATTGCAGTATGGCAGCTACACACACTCATCGACAGAGAGACTCAGGGGCACAGGAGTAACATCAGGGGCAAAATTTCAGACTAAATGAAATGATTTCTTTTATGCCTAATCTCATAATTTATAATCTAAGGTATACAGAACAACACAAATTATTGAAATATCAAAAAAATATTAATCTTCAAATAAAAACATGCTTTCTAAAACCATCTTTTATAATAATACACAGCTTATTACTGCTCCGTGGGCACATTAAGCAACAAGCATGGGCTGAGAGAATTAAGCTTAAGCAAGCCAAAAAAACTCTCCAGGCCAGAGTTGATGATGCTGACCTCTAATTGGCCGAAAGTAGAATGCAAGTATTGATTTATGCTTAGTCACTGTACATGGCTGTGTAGGATTATACTGACGTGTACAGCAAACATTAATTAACTAATATTTTGTAAAACTTACCAGTATATCACAGACAAAGGATGGATGTTGCCCTTGCACAGCTTTAGGTGATAAGGAATCCCCATGCTAAGCACTGTATACTTCCTGTTACAATATTAATTAAGCATACTTTTTCAGTAACATACTACCCATCTATTTAGCTGACTAACTAATGTATGTATGTCCACCAGGACCATAAAAATCTCTGGATCAGCATCTAAACAATTGTCAGAGTAAGAACAGATAAACTGTAAACCATAAAGGGACTTTCTAGTGATCAAGTTTCAACCAAGTTGTACTGTGATTTTTTTTTGGAATTTTTGGGCTGTTAATGTGTTCATAATGCCTATGAATGCCTATTTTACTGAATACAGGAGGGGTTAAAGTGGTTGTAAACATCTTATAAACCCTTTCATTGAATTCCTGCCTCACCAAATACCATATGGAGAATGCATCTTCGAACCCTGTTATTTCTAGTATGTTGAACAACCATTAGATATAACATTAAAGTCAGTTCAAACATTGCACAGAAAGTGATGCAACATGTATTTGAATGATGGTAAAACATCCTTCAATAGAAAACTTTCTTTGAGGTTCATTGCTGTGAAATAGCATGCCATGGCGCTTTCTGGGCTATGTCTGAATTGTCCTTAATATCTGCTCATTGATGAAAGATGTAAGTGCTTACTGAGTTTGACAAATAAAACTGTGTGTAAATAATCAGATATTCAGTCAAAAGATTTCAGATTACTTAAGTACATTTTTCCACAATATTCTCATACAGAACTCAAACTAAAAGCTCAAACTGTCACCTGCTAACACCTGCTAGTGTTCTGATGTGTTCAAATTAAATTCAAATTAAAATGTTTACATAAACCATTGGTACTTGATATAAAACATGCCACCTTGGTATTTTACTTTAAAAATAAAACATTTGTCTCTCTGTTACTTTTCACTAATGTCGTTCGTTAACATGACAGTCTGAATAAAACCAGGGCTAAATAAATATTGAGTGTCCCTGCAAGATTGCCACTTTGCAAAGTTGCACTCAGATGGTATTTGCTACAATTTGAAAGAATAACATAACTAACACATGTTAGCAATGTTTAAAAAACATTGAAGATTTAGACGTTAATTTTGCATCCCTCTGTTACCGACCACTTTTCATAAAACTTGGCCCCCTAAAATGTTTTCATCCCAATTTTTTTCCCTCAGTTTAAGTGGTCTTTATACAACACCAGTTGTTATTTTGTTCTGCCCTTGGATATCAGAAGACAGAGTTCCAAACACTGAGGTCCTCTTCAGCACCAACATGCCATCAGTATCCACCCTAGTCCTGGGGCACATTTGCGTTGGGCTGGGCATGTTGCTCATATGAAGGATGGAAGGCTGCAAAAGGACATAATTTATGGCGAACTGGAAGAAGGCCCACGTAAGAAAGGTGGCCAGAAATTTAGATTCAGGGTCCTCAAGAACAACCTATAAAAGTCAGGCATCACAGTTGCTTCCTGGGAGGAAACAGCCCAAAATCAGAATGATTGGAGAAATGCAGTTCACAGTGATGTATATTGAGTGGAAACGGGAATAAAGGAAGTGAACGGCCGTCGTAAACAAAGGCAGATGGAACTGTCTATCCAGGCCCCTCCCCACACTGATGAATACACCTCCACAACATGTGGCCAAGTGTGCTGTGGCCTTGCTAGTCACAAGCACAGGCATCAAACAGTACCTCCAACCCTGGTGTAGTCATCGACTCATGAGATGGACAGCAAATCTCAGTAAAGGTCAAATAAGGTTAAACACGGAGTCCCCTAGTGGCACAAGACATGTGTGTAAGTATGGCCTGAAGACAGCACGATGGAGATCCTATTTCATGTGTTTTTTGTTTTTTTTTTCATTTTCACACACACACAACCAATGTACAAGCTGGAAATGCTTGTACAAGCATTTAAGGCTGCCCTGCAATGGCCTGGCAAGCTGTCCAGGGTGTACCCTGCCCTCGCCCAGAGTCCGATATTGGGCGCCAGCCTCCTCACAACTCTAATTAGAATTAAGCAGTTCAGAAAATTAATAAATGAATTAATAACAGCTTAGTGAGGCTAAATCGGTAATCAGCTAATCTTTTCAAATATTACAGCACATGCCAAAATCTCTTTTGTTATTCTGCTTTAACTCTACCTTGACAAATTAAACACTCACAGGCCATTTAAGAGCTCCTCTCCCCATTTACAAAATTTACAAACACCCCTCACTTTAAGTCTGAAACAAGATACAAAATTCCCTAATCAGCTCATTGCATCATATCCAGAGGCCATATTATATTTCAATCTTTAGATTTCTGTTTCTCAGCACATATTATTAATATCAGAATCTCTGTTACACATAGTGTGAAGCTCTCAGAAGTTTTGCCTTGAGGGGAATGACTCTTTTAGTATTCGATTAAGTTGGCAAGATCGTTAAAGATTCAAGATTTCTTTCAAAAATTCAAGGTCAAGTCCACAAGACCATTTGCATATGAAGGACAGCATGTAAAACAGCAGGATTTTGTGGTATCTTCAAATAAAACTGAAATGTGAATATGCAATGCAATAGATTTTTATAAAAAAAATTAAAGTGCATACATACATACATATCCTACAAGTGAACAGCTTTCTCTAACTATAATTACCAATTATTTGCCAACAATTTGACAATTAAAGCACAGTAAGCTGGCATGTTCAATAGAAAAAGAATGTCAAGCATGGTCGCTGTGGAATCATTTTATTATTATTTTTTTTAACTAATTAATATAGGTTTTTTTTAAGAGTTTTTAGCACTATTTTCAACTTTTTTGCCAACATGCAACACAGTGATAACTAATGACAGACAAACTCTTCTGGACATCCAAGAATATTCACAATCTCGGAACCCACCAATAGACTTTTTAATGAATGGAGGTGGCTTACCTTGACTACGTATATGGTAACAATGCAGGAGAAAAACGGGGGAAAGAGCTGGAGTCCTGGTCAGGCTGAGGAGCAGGCAACATCATACCCCACATCCCAACATTCTTCTAGCCAATGTCCAAAGTTTGGAAAACAAGCTGGATGAACTACGGCAAGGATACCCTTCCACTGGGACATTAAGGAATGCAATATCTTTAATTCTATGGAGACATGGCTAAACCCTTTAGTCCTCGACTTGGCTATTGTTCCTGAGGGCCTCTCCATTCACTGCCAGGACCGGACAGAGAAATCAGGGAAGTGCGGGGGAGGCAACCTGTACATTATTACTGAGGTGGTGTTAGACCTGGTGGCAATCAAAACAGGTAGACCGAAAAGCAGGACAGACACAACTAGGTACGAGGAGGGAATAATCCCGTTTATTAGAAGTACAGGTAGCAAGGGAGTACATGGTACTGTGAAGCAGGGCTGGATCGCAAACTAGGCTGTGAGGAGCATGAGAGCTCTGTGACAGCACAAGACGATCTGGCAGGAAACCAAGGGAGGGCGCCGGCTTATATCCTGTGACGGTGATGGGGAGCAGGTGGAGATGATCAGGGCGGAGCCGGTAATTACTACCTGTGCAAGAGGGAACTCAGGATACCTGAACACAGAGACAGAACTAGAACATGAGACAGGGCATGATTATTGCTTCCGGCGGGTTCTAACATTTAAAAGATCTGCTGAAGAGCAGAGCAAAGTTTGTTTGGTCCTCTGACTGCCAGAAGGCTTTTCAGTGAGTTAAAGTCCTTCTCAACTCCCCACCTGTTCTGGCTGATCCATGGCTGAATTGGCCATTCAAGCTGCGTAGATGCCAGTCACACGGGGACAGTGTGCCAGTTTGTTGTTTTTCCCATAAGTTTAATTTTTACCAGTTAAATTATTCCATTATTGAGAAGTTGCCCTGTCATTAGTATGGCTGCTACAGCATCTATATATAGGCAGTTCTTTCCCTTGTGGTCTACACTGACCCACAACTTTTTACATACACCCTTAACCCTTTTACAGTCACTGCAGAACCCAACCAGCAGCTTATGCGCTGGTCACTCTTCCAGCAGCCCTATAATTTAAAAATCCAGCATATTAGAGGCTCAGATAATGTGCTGGCTGATGCTTTGTCTCAGGCTCCTACCACTAGTTTTGTGATGTTGCTCTTACATTCCTGTCCCCTTTTCTCTTCCAGGGCCCGGATTTCTGAAGGTGTGACAAGAGTTCGAGGGTGTCTTAGTGGCCTTTTGATTGCACTTGTAAAAATTTGCACAAAAGGTTTCTGAACATTTCACTTTTGAGGTGATATGGTTGTGTTGAAATTGTATAGTTTAGTTTCGACTTTTTTGTGTGGAAAAAACTAAAAGCCATCAAAACATCTTTTAAGGGGAAGTGAAGGCCAGTAGGCCTTTATTTCTGTTTGTCCTTGAAACTGCGGGGAGAGTTGTACCAGCATGCGGGGTGTGGCTGGAGATGCACTAAAAGTGGCCTGAGCTCATGGGAGAAGGAGGGCAGACGGCCATTACGATGCTTACTTTTGTTGTGTGATTTTCTTGAGCGTGATATTTTGGGTACAAAACAGCACAGTTAATAAAGGACTTAAAGGACATCTGTTGCTCGTCTCCCTCCTTTTGTTTCTTTTTCAGCGCCTGTAGTAACAAGATTGTTGTAATCTGTTTTGTGGATTGCACTGGCTACCCAGTTGTCTCTTTTATGTATTCAGTAAATGGCAGACAATTTTATGCAAATTAATTTTAACCGAGGCAAGCACAGGCTTAAGCATAGCCCTCATTACTTACTTACCCCTACATTACTTTGATTAAAACGATAAGTTCAGTTAGCTAGAAAAATAGTAGCTCAGTAATTCAGACACATGTTTAAGGAAAACATGTCTGGGCATGCTTTAATACATTTTCCTATAAGCTTAAATAATTTTTGCTTTTTTTAAATCTATTTTGATGAACAGCATATCAAGTCCCGTCTTGTGAATGTAGTAGTCGACTATATCACTATGGTCTAATGTATAATGCAATACATTGTATGCTGCTTGTATGTGTGTGTGTGTGTGTGTGTGTGTGTGTGTGTGTGTGTGTGTGTGTGTGTGTGTGTG
>JBCNYG010000023.1:13845136-13864203 GCA_039654305.1 Porochilus rendahli | reverse complement strand
TGGTATAAGGAAAAAAACAAAGCTACATTTTGCTCCCTACAGACCTGTTTCGTGGTTGCCCACTCATCAGGGGATTCCCCTGAAATCGACTTTTTGATGCTACATATGTTTTAAAAAATTGGGTCCATAAAAGACTGGAAGGTGGCACTTAAAAGAAACAGCTGGAGGTTGATTTTATTTTGGTTTATTGGCAACAGGTCAGTGACATGACAAGAACAGCTGGCCAGAGGTTCATCAATCTACAAAAACTGCTTCAACAATTTGTGGAACATCAGAATTATTCTGTTCATCTTAAAATTAAGAAGACTTTGAATATGTCTACCGCTTTAGTACATAATATCATAAAACAAAACCTGCATGGATCTGCAAAATCTCTTTGTGCAAGGGATAAGGGTGAAAATTAGTACTGGTTGCCTATGATTTTTGAATCCTCAGATTGTCTGATTTAACTGTTACCTTTCCTGTACCAAATAGCTGCAATTGCAATCCATCCGACAGTAAAAAGACATGCTGCAACTGTAATGCCGACAGCAATCTTCCAAATAGAAAAGACTTTACCTAAAAGAAAACCACATTTAACATGTTACAGATGAATTTAAAACTATACAGGAGTTAACTAAAAATAGCTAACACACGCTTACTATTAATGATAACCTCTGCTTCCTTCATGTGATGTGCTTGTAGAAATCTGCAGTAAATTCTGTTGGAGTCGCTATGATCATAAACAGTGATGCGGCGTTTCACACTGAAGCCCTCAGTCTCTCTGTGTATCTGTGTATCTTCAGCAGGCAGAGTGTTTCCTTCTCTGTCCAGCCACAGAACCTCAGGTTCAGGGTTCCAGCCTTTTGACTCACACAGTAGATTCATCCCTCCTGAGTTATCATATGTCTCCATCATGATCACCAGGTGGCTTCCCTGAGCTATAAACATAAAAAACAAACTAACAAACAAAAAACCCTGCAAACTTTTGACCTCAAAATAAAAAAATCAGTTAATCATCCATTAAACTCCCAGCCAATAAGCTAACGAGCAGATGAAAATAAAAGTCCAATTAATTTTAATGACATTTCTTCTAGCTTTAAAATACCGTAAATAAATCAGGTAAGTAAGTAAATAAACAAATGAATGAAAAAATAAAAATGTAACACTTAGCATCTACAGTCATTCCTATTTTTATCCATTTCGTAACTCTTAGGAGAATCATTCATTCATTCATTCATTTTCTAAACCACTTAAATACTAATTAGGGTTGTGGGGAGGCTGGCGCCCATCTCTGCCTACTCTGGCCAAGCTCGCCAGGCCATCACAGGGCCAACACTCAAACAACCATTCACCCTTACACCCAGGTGCGATTTGGAACAGCTAATTAGCCACTCCACATAGAAACTCCCGAGATGGGAATTGAACCCAGGCCCTCTTGCTGTGAGGCGGGCGTGCTAGCCGCCATGCTGCCACCCTTTTAAGGAGATAATTAACAAAAAATCTGCCTTCTTTGTCATTTTTTCCAGGGTTAAAGAGAGTAAACTGCTTTATACAGGACAGAATAAAACTTCATGATTATGTGGTGCACATATTCCCTAGTGCAGCTAACTGGGTTATCAAATGCCGGCCATGTCTCTCACTGTCTACGGTGAGCGGCGTGTAAAGAACCATTGCTGATTTTCGTCAAGAGTAGGCTTCGATGGCCTGGCGAGCTGTCCCTGGTGTACTCCACCCTCGCCCAGAGTCGGCTGAGATGGGCGCCAGCCTCCCCGTGACCTTAATTAGGAATAGGCGGTTCTGAAAATGAATGAATGAATGAACATATTCCCTATTTATATTCCTTATTTGTCCCAGTCAGTGACGTACTGTATATACGAGTGCAAAACATTGCGCTATTCATGACCTTTAATCCTTTTTTAAGTGACTCGACCAGCAGTGAGAAACCGATTGCTAGCAGGCTGACATTATCTATTATTTTTAAAAAGATAAGTAAAAGTAGTGTTATGTTAAAAGAGTTTTATAAAAACTATAAAAATTCTTGTTTTCGTATGCTTTTTTATGTTCCCTGTATAATACCTCTGTCTTGGGTAATGTGACTTTCACCTGACCTTCAGTTAATAGCTGTTAAATACTTACAAAGCCCCCTCTTGTAAGCTTGAAAAAGGCTTCAGGCTTGATGCTTTGTTGTATATTACTAATACTATTTCCAGCAAAGTTTATAATTTTTATCCCCAAAAAAAGCCTTAAAAGATTGGATTTGTTAACTGACTGGAATTAGTACCTTAAGCACTGTTCACACTATAATGAATTGTCAGTGAAAAGAAATCAAAATGAAATTAAAACTAAATCAAAATGTCTTAATAACTTATCATTACTCATTTTCTAAGCCGATTAATTCTAATTAGGGTCACGGTGACACTGGCACCTATCTCAGCCGACTCTGGGCGAGGGCGTGGTACACCCTGGACAGCTCGCCAGGCCACTGCAGGGCCAACACTCACATAACCATTCACACTCCCAACTAGGAGTGACTTGGAACAGTCAATTAGCCTACTGTGCATGTTTATGGTCTGCAGGATGAAACCGGAGTACCTGGAGGAAACCCACACAAGCATGGGGAGAACACGCAAACTCCACACAGAAACAGCATTGCCCGGGAATCGAACCCATGATCTTCTTGCTATGTGGTGGACGTGCTAACCACTGCACCACCATGTCCCCATTATTAATATATTACATCACATTAACAACTGTTTTAACAGATGAATAATGAGCTGTGCGCATGCTGCAGGGAGAGCACTAGGGTATGTGGAAGCCTGCAGGGAGAGCGCTAGGGTATGTGAAAGCCCAGAGGGAGAGCGGTAGGGTATGTGGAGGCCTGGAGGGAGAGCGCTAGGGTATGTGGAAGCCTGCAGGGAGAGTGTTAGGGTATGTGGAAGCCCAGAGGGAGAGCGCTAGGGTATGTGAAAGCCTGGAGGGAGAGCGCTAGGGTATGTGGAAGCCTGCAGGGAGAGCACTAGGGTATGTGGAAGCCTGCAGGGAGAGCACTAGGGTATGTGAAAGCCCAGAGGGAGAGCGCTAGGGTATGTGGAAGCCTGCAGGGAGAGCGTTAAGGTATGTGGAAGCCCAGAGGGAGAGCGCTAGGGTATGTGGAAGCCTGCAGGGAGAGCACTAAGGTATGTGGAAGCCTGGAGGGAGAGCGTTAGGGTATGTGGAGGCCTGCAGGGAGAGCGTTAGGGTTTTTAAACATTCTTACGAATAAAAATGGGATGGCACGGTGGTGTAGTGGTTAACATGCCTGCCTCAATGTAAGAAGGAATTGGGTTTGAGTCCTGGGCTCGGTGAGGGCGTTTCCGTGTAAAGTGCATGTCCTCCCCATGCTTGCATGAGTTTCCTCCAGGTACTCCGGTTTCCTCCCACAATCCAAGGATATGCACATTAGTCTAATTGGATGTTCCAAATTGGTTGTGTGTGTTTGCCCTGTGATGGTCTGAACCCTGCCCATAGTTGGCTGATATAGGCACCTACCTTCCCATGACCCTAGTAGGATTAATTGGTTCAGCTAATGTGTGAGAATAAGTGAGTAAAAAAAGATCTTACCCTCAACACTGATGTGAACAGTGATGTCATCAGACCAGGATTTGTCCTCAATAAAACACTTATATTCTCCCTCATCAGAGACTCGGAGAGCGGAGAGTTTGAGTGAAGCATTTCCGTTCTGTAGCTCCTCTTTAAACAGTGATGTTCTTCTTTTGTAATTCTGAGCCTGTTTTTCATTTCTGTCTTCATGATCCTCATAGAGATGCACTAATGAGTTACCTGCATCTAATTTAAACCACTCCACTCTCATGCCCACCACATTGGTGATGGGTTTGATAAAACAGGGCAGAACCAGATCTTCACCAGCTACAGCAACAAGAGGAGCTTCTGGTCCAACCACCTTTATACTCCCTGCATTGAATAGATAAAAAAACCCACAAATACAATAACTATGTTTTTTTATATAGAGAACAACACAGAGCTTATTTCACTGTGTGTTGACGTACAGTCACTCGCAGAAAAAACAGAGTAGAGGGAACAGAGACCTGCCATATGATAATTAATGGTAACTGGCTTGACAGTGACTGATCTATTTAAGGGCTGCTTTAAGGAAGCCCAGCCCCTTTAGCTACACAGAGCTTTTATCTGTGCAGGGTAATCTAAAGATGATAAATTAGTACATATCATAGAATGGTACAGAGCTTTTAGCCTGCTCAGAGTGCAGAGCTCACCTGGGTCCTCATGTACAAAGGGTGCGTACGCACAAAACGTTGCATACACCCTTTTCAGTGGAAAAGTTCAAATGTATCAAGAATGAAATGTCTGTGGAAATGTGCAGTGCCTCACGCAAACTTCATGGCTGGCGTACGCATGTTTCTGCAGCTGTTGGTACTTTGGCGACACTTAGAGGTGATGCTGGGAAACTAATTTTTTTGTGTGTACGTTTTCTGGGTTTAAGTATAGGCCATTTTTCAGTAAGAATTCCATGCAAGTCTTTGTACATGAGGCCCCAGGTCTCTGTGGTCCGTCCAAATGACGAATGGACCTCATCATGAAAAAAAGGGTTGTTAAGCATTTTCCAGCCAATGGCACCACTCCTCCAAATCCATCCTGATTCGCAGTCTTCTGGCTTAAAAAATAAGTTGTTATTAAGCAGACACTGAAGAATAGCTCTTATGTGATGAGCATGCTCATGTTATGACTTTGAAAATACCAACATATCATCGAGGTTAACACAAACATGTAGATTTACCATATCCCTCAAAACATCATTAAAAAGTGCCGGAAAGACAGCTGAATCAATTGTCTATAAGGCAGTGAGGTGGCCCTTTTCTCACAAAAACACCTTACTTAAATCATGGTCCACAACAGGGACTCGGGACAACTCGACAGGACTTGGGGACGTCGAGGCAGAGGGCCTAGCTTTAGACAGGACACAGGAAGATTACAACTGGGTCCCCATTTTATCACAGCCCCAAAGGACCAATTGATGTAAGGTCTGTGGTGGGACAACCAAGGGAAATCATGTACTACAGGGAACTCAGGGGAATGAATAAAGTTGAACTGGATCCTCTCCTGATGATTCTCCCCAATGGTCATGAGGACATGATCAACAGTGCCATTACTTAAAGGTCTTCCATCAAGCAGATACAGAGAAAGAATGATCTAAGTCAATTATGAAAAGGTGAAGACTGGCTAAGGTGAAATCCATAAAGCTCCCAGCAGCATCAGAGTCTAAAGGCCTTGGAAACATGAGATTGAAAACATGGGAGTAAAGGTTGTTCAATCACAGTCCCCCCCCCCCGCCCCCGGATGGGTTTATGTGTTTCCCGCAAGCAGACTCCTCATTTGATCAATCAAGGACTCCGAGTCCTGGGCTGGTTCTTCAGCAGCAAGCCCATTCTTGATTGTGCTTGAGCTGCCATGTTGAAAGGCTGCCATGAATGCTTCCATGTTCCACCCACATCCCGCTGCAAAAGTCCAGAAATTAATGGAGTATTCAGCAACACTAGAAGTGCCCTGATGTGGCTGGAACAGCCTGTTAGCACCATCTCTGCCCCCGTGCTGGATGGACAAATACTTGAAACATCTCCTCAGTAAAAATCTTGCAATTACTCTTGACGAAAATCAGCAATGGTGCTTTTACATGCCTATCACTATAGACAGTGAGAGACATGGCATGCATTTGATAACCCAGTTAGGTGCACTGGGGGGACAGCAGGGGCTTGAACCCCCACCTCAACCACCAGGCCACCACTGCCCACATTCATATTTCATTTATATTTAATTTAATATATTTTTGTATCCTATATTATATTTTATATATTATTTTATTTTTGATTGTATATATTTTCTTTTCTATTTTTTAATTTATATTTACCTTTTAACTATAAAATCCTTTAAATAATTTTATTATAGTTATAGTTATTGTTCTTTTCTTCTTGTATTTTAATGGCTTATTTTTCACATTTTTGGACAGTTGTACTAGGAATAGTACAATCCTACTGATCCCAAGGCTGGGGGTTCAAGCCCCACTATCAGCAGGTTGTCACTTCTGTTCCCCCAGTGCAGCTAACTGGGTAATTAAATGCAGGCCATGTCTCTCACTGTCGATGGTGAGAGGCATGTAGGCTGCATAGCCATCAGCGTGTTTCTGCCCTGGAATGGCCTCCACCGGCAGGCACAGAAATAATTTTGGAGCTTTGGTTGTCAACATGGTGTTCTCACCCATAGGAAACTTTGTTTGCCCCACACTTGCTTTTGGTTGTCACTTTGTCCCATAAGAAAATGCACAGTAGAGTCTGCTTTAATGGTGCAATATTTGATGCGTTTCCAGTTAGCAGTGTAGTGAAACAGGGTTCATGTGAAAGCTCTTTGGCATTTTTCCATACCACTTTAGTATGCATTCAAGGACTGCAGTGAAGTAGTCTACATTCACACCAGGACTGTTGGCAAACTGTTTAGTATCCCTGCCTCTGGGCCAAAATCAAAGTCATAGGGGTAGTCATGCATAAGTTGCTTTTCACTGATGATGCAGCCTTGACATCACATACAGAAGAAGGCTTGCTACAGCTTGCCAACTGCCTGGGCTGATCAGAAGACAAATGTCATGGCATGCAGACCATCCTCCAACTGTCTTCACTGATGGGTACAACTTTGATGCTGTGGAAAACTTCACCTAACTCAGGTCCATCATCTCCAGCTTGCTCTTCATTGAGGAGGAGGTGAAAAGGATTGCAAAGGTACATAAAGATTTACATAACACACTTCGATTCAGCAGTGAGGCATGAAACACTTGTGCAAGCCAGCAAAGGAGACTCAATAGCTTCCACCTGAGGTGCCTACATTGCATTCTACACACCCAGTGGCAGGATAAAGTACTCAGCACAGAGGTCCTGAAATGTACCAGTGTGAATAGCATGCTCGACATTTTCAGCCAGAGTGAATATGGTAAACAGTAGATGGCTCTCAACTGACCAGATGACCACACTTGCACTACAAAGATGTCTGCAAGAAGGACTTGAAATTGTGTGGCATCAATGTTAATACATGGGGAAGAGGACCACTCAGCCTGGTGGCTTGCTGTTAAACAGGGCATGCAGAGGAGGCAAGATATAAAGCTCTCGAACAAAAACAAGCTAATAGGAAGGCTGGGCAGCAACAGCAGGGGCCATCATCCTTAACATGCAGTGGGTGTGCCAGAAACTACCAACTCCGAGAATTTGTTTAACCAAATAAGATTTTAAAAAATCGCAAGTGTAAAGATAGGCAGCCATGGCCTAATGGTTAGAGGAGTAAGTTTGGAATGTCACTGGTTTGATTACAATGGTCTGAACCAGCAATAAAAATGTGAACCACCCCTCCCCTTCCATCACCTTCATGGCTGAAGTGCCAATGAGCAAGCACTAGCCTGGCAAGAACCTAACCCCCAACTGCTTTCCTTCAATGGCTTCCCCCTGCTCTATGTGTGTGTACTTAGTGTTTACGGGTGTGTGCTCACTTTGGAGGGGTTAAAATGCTGAGCCAAATTTTCCTTGTAGATATTTATATATATATATATATATATTAAAATCTAAATCAAAAACATATAATACCTAAGAAACTGTGGGCAAGCAGTTTGAGTTAATGAATGGAATTCAGATGATAAAAACAAAAGTTCCTCTTTCTAGCCTGTCATTGACTGTAGGCCAAAAATGAGAGATGGGTTCATCTATGCACTGGATGGCTTCTGGCCTAAAAGTGGTCAGAGAATAATGATTTGGAATTCACCATCTGTGTTTCCACCCGACCATGTCATCAATTTCTGAAAATAAAGTCACCTCGCAAAGTCACCTCGACATGACATGGTTTATGTGATTTGAAAAAATCATCAGCTGTTGCTGTGACCACAGACTATTTTCAAGTGTAACAAAAAGTTTCATGAGAAACAATCAGTTGTATGATTTGTGTATTTTTGGGCATTTTTTGTCTATTTTTATTTAAATTTAGAGAGGGAGTTAAAAATCCATCTGTCTGAATGTGAATCATGAGCTCGACAGTCTGTTTCACAAAACTGACGTCAACACTCTACAATCAAATTCATTAAGCTCCTGCACGCACTGGGAGGTTTCATAATATGACATCTTGTTTTTCAGTTTCCCTCTCCTGTGGTAAATATGGAGCCATTGAAGAACAACTTACCATTCTAAACTGTAGGAGGCAGTGTCAGTAATTTCACTTTGGACAAGTATATTATTTTTGGACAATGTAGTTTATTTGTAATAAATTTATGCATCATGGTGGCAAAGTGGTTAGCATGTCCATCTCATAGCAGTAAGGTCCTTGGTTCAAGTGCCAGATACGGCCTAGCTTCAATCCTATTTGTCCGAGATACAGCCCAGCTGCAAGCCTAAATGCTATTAGGTGGTTCAACAAATTACAGAATGAATAACTGGCTCACTGGTTACCAGATTAACCTCACAATGCAAAGATGCTAGAATCAAGATCAACAATCTAGATGTTTGAATCTTTTTCTTTTGGGTAAGGATTGATTTCTCTATGTATGCTTGCCTATATGGACTGTGATTATGGGTTAATTGCAACTGCTCTCTGGATGCCACAATGTGTGGCAGCCCACTGCTTTAAGTGTGTGTGCTCACTGTTTATTATTATCATGAGAGAGTGTGCACTTTGGATGGATTAAATGCAAAGGCAATAATTTCCCTAGTGGAATTAATACAGTATAGCAAAACAAACAAACAAAAACAACAACAAAACTTTACATTTCTCATTGTTGTGAAGCTGGGTGTATAAAGCTTTGCTATACTGTATTAATCCCACAAGGAAAATTATTGCCTCTGCATTTACCCCATTCAAAGTACACACTCTCTCATGATAATAAAAAACAGTGAGCACACACACTTCGAGCAGTGGGCTGCTACACATTGTGGTGTCCAGAGAGCAGTTGGGGGTTAGGTGCTTTGCTCAAGGCACTTCAACCATGAAGGTGGAGAAAGGGAAGCCGAGCCGCTAGAGGGACCTTCCTGCGCCGAGAGTTTCACCTTGGATCACCGGTGTCTTTGCCGCCTAGTGCAGAACCAGCACCCCCTCCCGTTCTGGAGAAGCACATGCAGTTAGGATGCACCAAGTTAAGCCAGGAGGAGGCATCCTCCACACCAACACCTGGCTGGTAGGCAAACTGCAGGTGATCCTGGACATGTTGCACCTGGGGGCATCAGATGTGAAGTGAGTGCCACTGGCCAGAAGTCATTCAGTTCGCTGGGCCGGTTCTTCTTCAGAACTAGAATGATGCGGAATGTCTTCCAGAGAGTGGGCACTCTCCCAATCTGCAGGCTAAGGTTGAAGATCTGTTGTACTGGTTCCACCAGTTCTGCCACGCAGGTCTTCAGTAGTCTTGGACACACTTTGTCAGGGCCTGAGGTTTTCCTGGGTCAGCGCTTCTTCAGCTGTCCTCTGACCCGGTCTGTGGTCATAAGTGGCAATGATTGTGTTGATGTGGGGGAGGAGAAGTGGGTGTTGTGGTGTCTGGGGGAAAGTGTGTGGAGGGGAGAGGGGGATGGCTGTGGTGAGGGCAGGGGGGCAAGGGCTGGTTGAACCTGTTCAAGAAGTCATTTAGTTAATTTGCCCTCTCCGTTGTCCCCCCTATGGCTCTGGTCTTTGTGTTGAGACCTGTGATGGTCCTCACCCCTTTCCATACCTCCCTCATGGTGTTTTCCCTCAGCTTCTGCTCCACCTTTCTCCTGTAACTGTCCTTGGCTTCCTTCACATAGTGTTTCACCTCCTGCTGTGCTGCTTTCATGGCCTTCCTGTCTCTGCTCTGAAAGGCAGCTTTCTTGTTGTTGAGGACTGTCTTGACTTCCCGTGTTACCCATGGCTTGTTATTAGGGTAGCAGCGGATTGTCTTGACAGAAGGGACCATGTCTGCGCAGAAGTTCAGGTAATCCGTCAGATAGTGTGTCATCCCCTCTATGTTCTCACCATGCGGGTTTATCAGTGCATCCCAGAATTTGGTGTTAAAGCAGTCTCTCAAGGCACTTTCCTTCTCAGAGGACTATCTCCTGACTGATCAGGTTGTCACCGGTTGCTTTTGGACCAGTAGCTGTAGGTGGACCAGGTTGTGATCAGACTTCCCTGGTGGGGGGAGGGAAGTCAGTCTGCATGAAGTCCATACACTAACATACAGCAGATCAATCGCCCTGTTGGTTCTAGTCAGACAGTATACAACTTGATTAAAAACTGCCAAAGTAGAGTCCAAAGTTTCATGGTTGTAAGAAAACTTATCCTTCTCTCATCCACTCTCTTCCACTTCAAGCTCCGCTCTCGCACCGGACAGTCACCAAGTGCTTGTTTTTATACACATCTTGGCATGAAGCAAACAAAGGAATAGGGTATATGGGGAACAGGGTTTCAAGGGGGGCCAACCTATGGAATGTAACTAAGTACAATTTAAGCTATAAATCTACCTATGGAATGTGGCTAATGAACACATTGTAGTCTGACACAACACAGATGTGAGATAACAAGTAAAGTCTAACTAAACACAGAGAAAAAGTCACATTACCCAAACTTAAAGATTAATGCATATAAAATAGAGGAGGTAGACAATAACAAGAAATAAGCAATCATTAAACAGAATTATTTAAACATTTCCCTTTAATAGTTAAAGATAGTTAAATGAATGCCTCAGGGTGCTATGTCTGCAGCCTTGTTGTGACAGAGTGGATTTTCTCAAAGGCTGCATCTGCTCTCAAAGGGATGTAAACACAGACGGTGATCACGTGACTAAATTCTCTCTACAGATAATATGGCTGCTGGCTAACAGCTTGCAGCTTGAGATCCCGGCAACATGAGACTGTCTTTAAGGAGATATGTCCTGGGTTACACCAGCGGTTGTTAACAGACATGATGAGTCCCCCACCCTTGCTTTTCCCGCTCACCTTAGTGTCTCTGTCGGCTCTCAAAGCAGTGAATCCCAGCAGGTCCATGTTAGCATCCAGTACTAGGTGGTTCAGCCATGACTCTGTAAAGATAAACAAGCTGCTCTCCCAGTAGTTTCGCTGGTTGTTCAGTGCGGACAGCTCATCTATCTTGTTCAGCAGTGAGTTTACATTCCTAATGATGATGCAGGGAATCGATGACTCGAAGCACCTCTAAATTTCTGCTAGCTCGGCCTTTAGCTTAGACCCAGCCTTGCAGTTGTATCACGGCTCGTCCCTTTGATTACAGAGCCTACAGTTCCTCTTGTGAATAAGTAAGTAAACTGACTCTTGGTTGCATTGTAAAGTTGAAAAAATCCATAGTATACATATATATAAAACACAATCTCGTCCCAAGAGAGTAAAGAAAACTAGAGGAAAAGAGGTTAAAAAAGGTTAAAAAGAGCAGAAAACTGCAGAGCTACTGGAAAAGCAGCAGTCTCCACAGTGCCATAGACACCATGAGGACTGCAAAAGAAAAAAAATAATAAACATAAAAATGAAACTCTGATTCTGCAATTTAAAAAAATAAGATAAGGGGCCTCTTAAGAATTTTGGTAAAATTTTCAGTGCGATTGCTATAAGTCAATAAAAAAACAGGATCAAACAAGAAACATGGAATTATATTTATACTGAAAATATGAAGCTTTGTCAACATGCTAATGTTTGCATTTTCATCAAACTATAAATGATAGTATGATAAATAATAATATAAGATGATATGGGTTAATAAAAAATATTGAACTGAGTTATAGAAATATAATAATAGTAATTCAAGTACAGTACTGTGCAAAAGTCTTGAGACATTAACAAATTAATGTGGTAAACAAAGATGTTTAATTTTTTTTAGTAAATGATTCTTCATTTTAAAAAAATTAAGAAATGAATGATAAATGAGTAGATATTTTGTGTGACAACACTGCTTAAAAAATTAAATTAATATATATATTATATTACTATATATTACTATATATAATTATAAGTAACTTTTTTGAGGAAATGGGTTTTGGGCGCAGTGGTGGCCTGGTGGTAGGGTGCTGGATTATTGATCCCAAGTTTATGGGGTTCAAGCCCCACCTGGGTTGTCACTGCTGTCCCCCTAGTGCAGCTAACTGGGTTATCAAATGCCAGCCAAGTCTCTCACTGTCTGTGGTGAGACGCATGCAAAAGAACCAATTCTGATTTTCCTCAAGCGTAGGCTGCATAGCCGTCAGCGTGTTTCCTGACGAGGGAATGGTCATGACCTGACGAGCTGTTCAGGCTGTACTCTGCCCTTGCCCAGAGTCGGCTGAGATGGGTGCCAGCCTCCCCGCAACCCTAATTAGAAATAAGTGGTTCAAAAAATGAATTAATGAGTTTTAGATTTTACTGTGCAGATTCGAAGTTAGGCACAGTTCTTCTAAAAAAAATTTCTGAAGAAGAATTGCTTTTTATTTCTGCAGCATGGTCTTTTGTGTAATGTGATGCTTTCTTCACTGATAGACAGATGTTTTGTAACTTAAATGAATAAATAAATGACATACATATATTTCTTCATATATCAAAATATAATAATCCTTGGAAATTAGTGTGTTTAATGTAACCTTTTTGTTTTGTAAGCATTTCTGTGTTTATAAGATGCACCTGATTCATTGTTTTGCCATCTGATTAATAACTAATGCCATGATATTAGGTATATTTGAGATGTGCTGTGTCAATCTTCCCTTTAACTGGCCTCTTAAAAAATCTTACTGTGATTAACAGAGCCCTGGATGTATTTGATTTTTGAACAAATGGTGTTGTTTTTATTCTGCTCAGCACTGAATGCTGGGTAAATGCTGACTGCTCTGAGAAGAACAGATCAATGTTCAAGATTTGGATATCTTAAGCCGGAAGAAAGGTGATGACCCCAGTTTACATAGTGCAAAGTTATCTGTCTGTATAATGCTGCACATATATTAACTTTACCAATCCTCAAGGTCTTTACCGACAGACCCTAAAGGCTAGAAGTATTTAAGGCTTATGATGTGAGGCAAAATTAGGAGCAAAATTTGATTAGCACCCAAACACCATGTACATACAAAATGCATTCCTTGCCACTGTTGCATGTCCATTTCAAGGTTTTTTTTTAAGTCTGTGCAAAAAAAGAGATAAGGTTGGTAGTGTAGATAACTGCATACCGCATTCTTCGTGATTAGTGCAGTGCTACTATCAGTGAAACATGTTTTTTTTATCTTTTAGTATGTATGATCTTAGATGACTCATCACTTACTCTCATTCATTGATTTCCTGAACCCTTTATACCTACTAGGGTTGTTTAGAGGCTGGAGCCTATCTCACCCTGCACTGGGTAAAGGCAGGGTACAACCTGAACAGCTCACCAGAACAGGACCAACACACATTCAACCATTCACTCTCATACACTTAGTGGCAGTTTGGCAAACATGCAAACCACTACTCCACTATGCTGCCCTCTGTAATGATGGTGAAAGGAAGATAGACCAGATAGACCCCTGATAGACTCTCACGGACAGGGCTTGAGCTTGCTGATGTGGAAGGTAGGATGCCCTCGGAGAGACCTGGGGAGCTTCAAATGCACAGAAACCTTGGAGACTGGAAATGGACCAACAAACCTGGGGGCCAGTTTTCTGGTCAGTACATGTAGGGAAGGTCCTTGGTGGACAACCAAGTCCGCTGGCCGGGGGTGTAGGTCGGTGCCGGTCGACGATGCTGATCCGCCGCAGTATTTATGCCTGCCTGTCCCCTGAAGAGCATGTGCCTGGCTGCTGCCCAGATCTTATGGCACTTCCTAACCAGGGCATGGGCCAAGGGAACCTCTTCCTCGATGGCTGGGGAGAGTGGTGGTTGGAACCTGAGAGCGACTTGAAAGGGGGAGAGCCTGGTGGCGATGGAGGGAAGAAAACTGTGGGTGTACTCCACCCATGGATGGGTTCCGGTTCCTTAACTGCTGGTTCAGACTCCCACAGGTGGGATAGAGCTTTGGGCTTTGTGTTCTGGGAGCCTGGCTAATAGGAGAGGGTGAACTGGAACTGGCTGAAGAATAGGGCCCACCTGGCCTGCCGCGAGTTCAGTCTCTTGGCTGACCGGAGATATTTCAGGTTTTTGTGGTCAGTCCACACCAGGAAGGGCTGGTCTGCCCCTTCCAGTCAATGTCTCCACTCTTCCAGGGCGACCTTGATGGCCAGCAGCTCCCGGTAACCTATGTTGTAATTGCTTTCTGCCATGAACAACTTGTGGGACAGGAATACACAGGGATGTATCCGGTTATCCTTTGTGGACCGCTTGAATAGAACCGCTCCCACCCCGACATTGAACGCATTTACTTCTACAATGAACTGGTGCTTGGGGTCAGGTATCTTCAGCACTGGCACCATGGTGGGCAGCCTCTTTAGCTTTTGGAATACCCCTTCAGTTCCGGACTCCACTGAAATGGTACCTTGGGAGAGGTTAGTGCTTGTAATGGCGCTGCCACAGAACTGAAATTGCGGAGGAACCGCCGGTAAAAATTAGTGAAGCCCAGGAACTGCTGCACCTTCCTGCAGGACATGAGAGGTGGCCAGTGGAAAAACAGCATTAACCTTCTCTGGCTCCATCTGGACATGGTTAAGAGACATGATGAATCCCAGGATTGAGACTGAGGAGGCGTGGAACTCGCACTTCTCTGCCATGACAAACAGCATGTTTTCCCACAAGCAACTCAGAAGTTGACAGACATAGCATCAGTGGGTGGCCACAAATCTGGGGAGAAAATGAGAATGCCATCTAAAGAGACAAAGATGAAGTCATTGAGATAGTCATGTAGCACCTCATTAATAAAGCCCTGGAAACCGGCGGGGGCATTAGTCATCCCGAACAGCATTACGGGGTACTCATAGTGGCCCATGGGAGTGTTGAAACTAGTCTTCCACTCGTCTGCCTGGTGAATCCTGTTCCACAGGTCCAACTTTGTGAATACTCTAGCCTGTTGGAGCAGCTCGAAGGTGGAGGAGATGAGGGGAAGTGGGTACTGGTTCTTTACAGTGATGTCGTTAAGTACGCGATAGTCTATACATGGCCGAAGTGAGCCATCCTTCTTTTCCACAAAGAAAAACCCAGCCCCAGCCGATGAACAGAAAGGCCAAATCATGCCTGCCTGCAGAAAGCTCTTCATGTATTCCTCCATGGCCCTCCTCTCATGGCCTTGGGGTAGGAGCCCCCAGCAACAGCTCTACAGCGCAGTACAACAACCGATTGAGTGGGAGAGACAAGGCTCTGGACTTACTGAACACCTCCCGCAGGTCGTGGTAGCAAAAAGGAACTCTAGAGAGGTCAGGAAAGTCGCCCGGGTCTGGTCCCAGCTCTGAGTTCGCCACCCTTCTCAGGGATCCACAAGCTGGGGGGACGAGGTGAGGCAGTATGATCTGCAGACAGGTTCCCAGCTCCTGATCACCCCTGTCTCCCAAATGATATGTGGGTTGTGGGCTCTTATGGGATATATCTCATGGGAACCCTAGTACGAGGGGGTGATGAGTGCACTTTAAGAGGTGAAAGGAGACGGGTTCGGTGTGGTCCCCACCAATGGTCATGTGCATGTTTCCGTCCTGTGAGTAACCCGGCTGAGAAGCGTGTTATTTAGGGCTCGGGCACGGAGACAGGCTGGGAGAGTGGTTCCTCCTTGATGCCTAATCTCTTTGCCAAGGAACAGTCCATCAGATTCCCATCTGCCCCTGAATCAATAAGAGCCTGAAGGGAGAGAACCTTGTCCTGGAATAGCAGAGATACAGTAGTTAGGGTGTGAGGGGATACTTGTATGGGTGTGACTTCACCTTCCTGTGGTTTCTCCATGGTCCGTGAACTGGCCTTCATCGCCGGGCAGGAAGCGGCTCGGTATCTGGCTCACCCGCAATAAAAACAAGCTCCCTTCCTTTGGCGGCATTGGCGTTCTTCTGGGCTTAGCCTGGCTTGGCCAAACTGGATAGACTCCCCCAGGATGGGAGGGGGCACTTGCTCCGCACCTGGTGATGAGGACGACAGGGATCCACAAAGAACTTCCCGGTATGCGGCAGTCCCTCTGGCGGCTCTGCGAAGTTCCACTTCTCTCTCCCGAAGCCGGTTGTTGACATAAATCGCACGGTCTACCAAATCCTTGAATTCGGCCGGAGTCTCATAAAGAGCTAGGCAGTCCTTAAATTTGTCGCTCAGCCCACTGACGAAGACGTCCATAATGGCCGGGAAATTCCATCCACTGTTGGCGGCCAGCGTGCGGAACTCAATGGCATATTCAAGTACCTTCTGGGAGCCTTGGCGCAGCCCGAGTAGGGCTCTAGATGCATCGCGAGCCGGGGAGGAGTGATCAAACATGCGGGTGTCTTTTTAAATAACTTGATATTTTGGCATACCTCTGACATATGCGTCTCAAGCCCATTCCGCTGTAGCCCAAGCCATGGCTCTACACGAGAGGTGGAAAATCATAAATGCTTCCTGTGCTTGTTCTGAAACGAAAGCGGCTGGGTTGTTATGAAAGTGGAGCTCACACTGGATGAGGAAGAAGCGGCACTTTTTCTGAATACATCCAGCAGGGCAAGGTGAACGGGACGAGGTGGGGGGTTACTGGAGGTAGGACTGGACGTAAAACCAGTCGTTCGTGGTTGGCAGTGATTTGACATAGCTGAGAGCTCAACTGGCTCACCTGTGCCCAAATGTCCTGGTGGTCAGAGAGTTCCTGCAGTCTGTTGGCTATGGTAGCTAGATTGGTGTCGTGAGATTTTATGTCAATTTTCACTGGAAATGAAAAAGATAACAAAGAAAACAAATTTAGTTGCTTTTGCCATATTTATTATTATCGTTTTCACAGTCACCCCATGCCTCCTGCTGGTTCTGGTTTAAACCAGTATAAACAGTCAGAAAAACTGTGCCTTTCTACAAAGTTACAAGGAAAAGTAAGTCACTCTCACTTGTGGAATTGAAATGTTTGTGTCAAAGAAATGGCGTGGAACTGCAGACATCACCAGCGATGCATTAGAAGTGATTCATCTTTATGATAAATTGGGTGATAATAGAACTGTTGACTATGACAATATGAGTGTGCACATGCCATGTGTGAATGTTTTTTTTTTCGGATTGTTAGATTATGATATTAAATGTATATGATGTCTAATAAATGCATATAATTTTAATCTTATCCATTATCGGAAATCATGTTTCTAGCAATATTAAATTATTGTCAGCAGCCATATTGTATATATTAATGTGATTAAATAAATAAATAAATAGCTATTTGCACAACTAGACCATAGGGAAGCCTATATGCAAAATATTATGAAACTTAATTTAGAAGTTTTGTTGGTCTAGCTGCCACAAGAATTGTTAACGGATGGACGACAGACCACGGACGAAAAGTGGTTTTGTCAGACCACTATCTGATAATGGTGGGCTAAAAAATATAACTATTAGATTATGCATTAAGTGAATACATTTGACCCAGATTACCTGTAAGCTCATGCTGTAAACATTTTAACTCTTTAGTTAAAATTTAGTTTGGTGCAAATCACAGTCTCAATTATTCACAAATAAATGCATAGTAATTATTCAAAGGATACACATACCTCCTTTAAAGCAGTTTCTGTTTCATTCTCTATATTTTCCTAGGCATCTCACCTGATAGCTGCTGCTTACAGTCCACAAATGAAACCAGTAATAATCTTATCAGATCCCTTAATCTTGTCCATAGGTTTTTGATAACTGCACCTAGAAATACAACAGCATTTTTTATATACAGATTTTTTCAAAAATGTTTTAGAAGCCCTTACATTAAGGAGACCTTTGCATTTACATTGTGGGTGTAATTAAGTGAAATACACACTTTTAAATAATAAACTAAAAAGAAGTTTCTCTTTGTCTCTTAGAAAGGTTGCTGTTCTCTCATGACCTCCTCCAGCCTACACACACTCATTTCTGAGACTGGCAGCCCTGGAGAGCTGTGCTTATTTGAACAGATTAATGTAACCACACTCAGATCACATACTGGCATTAAAGACACTTTGGGTAAATCTCTGTTGGTGCTGCCACAGATACCAGGAGGATTTATACCACTTGGAACGGACATTTTTCTATCTGATACCAACTGCATTAAAATCAGAATCACTTTATTCACCAATAGTTCAAGCTTACAGGAATAGGTATGCCAAATCACAGACCACTAGCATCTTACAGACAACACTAACAACCTGATAGCAGTGGTATAAATAACTTTTCCCACAATGCTCTATATAATATGTTCTTTTAAACTCAAATTTACTGGAAAGTAGAAAAGACTTTATAGAGTGGCTAAATTCAAGGCGTCAATGAAAAAAGAAACTAACGCTAAATGTAAATGAATGTTCAGATCATAAAACAAATTTAAATATTAGTCAAAGAAAAAACACAAGTAAACACAAAATGCAGTTTTCAAATGAAGGTGACTTGCAATGAGTGTTTTACAGCACTGTGGAGGAATTTTGACCAACTCATCTTTGCAAAATTGTTGTAATTCAGCCACATTGGAGGGTTTTCAAGCATGAGCCGCCTCTTTAAGGTCATACCACAGCATCTCAATAGAATTCAGGTCAGGAATTTGACTAGGCCACTCCAAAATCTTCATTTTATTTTTCTTTAGCCATTCAGAGTTGGACTTGCTGGTGTGTTTTAGATATTGTCCTGCTGCAGAACTCACATTCATTTTAGCTTGTGGTCATGAACATTTAGGAATTCTGACAGCAGAATTTATGGTTCCATTTATCACAGCAAAACAGCCCCAGACCATCACACCACTATCACACACATACTGTTGGTATGATGTTCTTTGTCTGAAATGTGGTGATACTATTATGCCAGATGTAATGGGACACACACCTTCCAAAAAGTTCAATTTTTGTCTTGAGACCACAGAGTATTTTCCAAATGTCTTGGGGATCATCAAGATGTTTTCTGGCAAAATTAAGACTAGCCTTAATGTTCTTTTTGCTTAGCAGTGGTTTTCAATTCAATTCAATTCAATTTTATTTGTATAGTGCTTTTTACAATTGACATTGTCGCAAAGCAGCTTTACACAGT
>JBCNYG010000023.1:13764926-13776937 GCA_039654305.1 Porochilus rendahli | reverse complement strand
ACTTTTTGTCTTTTGTCCAATACTTATTATTATTATTATTATTATTATTATTATTATTATTATTATTATTATTATTATTATTATCACCATTATTATTACAATAATGATGATAATAATAATAATAATAATAAAAATAATAATAACAATAATACTAATAATAATAACAATAATAAGTATTATTATTATTATTATTGTTGTTGTTGTTATTAATATTATCATTATTATCATTATCATTATTGTAATAATAATGGTGATGATCATAATAATAATCATCATCATCATCATCATCATCATGTTATATATAACAATGGTGATGATAATGGTGATGATGATAATCCACCCTGAATACTTCAAGGCTCTGGATGTTGCAGGACTGTCTTGGTTGACATGTGTCTGCAACATCTCATGGTCATTGGAGGGCAGTACTTCAGGTTTGGCAAAACAGCAGTAGTTCCCCTTTTTAAAAATTGGGACCAGAGAATGTGTTACAACTATTGTGGAATCACACTTCTCAGCCTAAAAGGAAAAGTCTATTCATAAGTACTGGAGGGAGCATGGGAGTTTGCCCAAATTGTCCACATGTGCTTTGTGGAACATGTCCCTCATCTTGTGGGTTGTATTCTGTAAATAACGGACCCATTGCTATGGGCTGTTCGGTCTCTGTATTGCAGGAGCCAGAGCTTGGTCTGCATTGGTAACAACATGTCAAATATGTTTCCATTAGGGGAAGGTCTCTGCCAAGCCTGTCCTTTGTCACTGGTTCTCTTCATAATATTTATAAATAGAATTTCAACGCTCAGCCAAGATTCTGGTTTGGTGGCCATAGGATCTCATCTCTGCTTTTTGTTAGAAAAGGGTGGAATGCATCCTCTGAGTCTGGAATGAGGTCCTGCCCCAAGTGCATAAGTTCAAGTATCTCGGGGTCTTGTTCACAAGTAAGGGAAGGATGGAATGGGAGATTGACAGGGGGACCCAGAACATGCTGGAGAGACTACAACTCTCAGCTTGTCTGGGAATGCCTCAGCATCGCCCTGGAAGAGATAGATGAAGAGGCTGCAAAGCAGGATGTTAGGACCTCATTACTTAGGCTGCCGCCCATACGACCCGACCCCTGAACAAGCAAAATGAATGACAATGATGATGATGACGATGATGATGATGATAATAATAATAATAATAATAAAACATGCCTAAAATCTAACTTTTATATACTAAGATCATCAATGTTAACTGGGTTATCAAATGCCGCCATGTCTCTCACTGTCTGTGGTGAGAGGCAGTTAAAAGAACCATTGCTGATTTTCATCAAGAGTAGGCTGCATTGTCCTTAATGCATCTCACCCAGAGTTGGCTAAGATGGGTGCTGATTAAGCGGTTCAGAAAATGAATGGATGCATTAGATTCTGATGGCCAACATGACTATATGCACAGTTTTGCATTTTGTTTTGCATTTTGTAACATTTTGTTCACTTTTAGCAACACTTTAAGTATGGTCATTGGATGTACCTCACTCCCAGACTACATTATGGTCACCACATCATTTAATGTAATTTATGCATGTTTATTAAGTAACATTAAGTAACATACTTAAGATCAAGATCTCAGTCTCTCCAGCCTTGCTTATGCTAATGACCACTCTTCTTTAAATCTGTCCCAGCAAAATAGATGTATTATTATGTAAGACTGTGGGCCAGTCTCACCGCAGCCAAGAAAATGCTGGCTTTTAGGTGGCAACTGCCACATTCCTTGGCTTGACAGTGAGCCAACTCATTTCTTGAAATAGTCTCAATGGAATGGTCTGTGGCCAGTGTGCATGGGGCCAGCCTTAATACTGCAGATCTGGGAGTCTGTACACAAGATAGTTAAAGAGAGGGTGCAGAGCGGCCAATCTTAAATTTTATTTTTGACATTTACAGCATTTAGCAGACATTCTTATCCAGAGTTATCCAGAGACTTACAATTATATATTTTTTTACAACTGAGGTTTAAGGGCCTTGCACAAAGGCTTACACTGGTAATAGTGGGGATTGAATCACTGACCTTCGGATCAGTAACCCATCACCTTAACCACTATGCCACGACTGCCACATATGCCATTTTATATTATAATTGGGGGCAAGATAATGGGTGGGAGGGCGTAGACTCGGGGAGGTTAGGGGGAAAATATCGGTTTTAGTATTGTTACACTCCTGCCAATATACAAGTGACACTGTGTCTGCACTTACTATGTGGGGAGGATGGAAAAAGGGAAAACTATGTATATGACCTGTAAATATTGATATTGTGTACATCCAACAAGTTCTGCATTATTTTCATAAAATGGCTTTCAGAATTATTGCAAGAATATGATTATCTTTTAAGGAAAAAAAGTACTTTGTTATGACAGGAAAGCACTAAAACATTTACGTATGACATACGGTGCACTTTTACATATGGTAACAACCATCTCTCCCTCTATTGTAAGTGCATTTTAAGGGGAGTAATCATTCTCTATCCTTCAATGGAAAAAGAGATTTTATATTGTTACCACTAAATTGCTCATGCAGAGGAATTATCTGTCAGCATGCTAGAAAAGATTGTGATATAAAGCGCTAAGTAGGATTGATCGAACCCGGGTGGCCCAAAAGCCAGAAAAGTTGTGATGGACGAGCATTTCAATGCTTTGGGATTGAAGAAGTTTTTTTATATTTTGATTTTTGTGGAGAGAGATTCACAACTGACTTTGTTAGGTTCTAAAAATAGGTGTGTGTGTGTGTGTGGGGGGGTGTTAAAACTGGACTTTTTGAGATTGGGATATCAGTAGTAGAAGAAATTTCCTACTCACATTTACAGTAAAGTCCCAAAGTCTGACTTTATAACAGAGAACTGGAGGCAATATAACAAATTGTATTTCTCAAACAACTTGCCATCGTTCTTCACTAATATAAGTCTGGTACATTCTGTTCTTATTGCGTGAAAGCAGTGGGGACAACAGAGGAAAGTACTGTCATTCATTAAGAACCTACAATAATGAACACTAACTGCCTTTCATCATCATAATATCATTATTTGCAAAAACAGCATAGTAAATAGCAGAATATATTGATGTTTAAAAAATAAGTTGTAAACAGGGCTTATTTAAGTTACACAGCCTTCTTGTCTACTGGAGACTGACCATTCTCTGATCTCTAACGTCAACAAGGAGTTTAAAACTACAGGACTATAACTGACTTGATTGGTTAATGTCACTGAACTCAATAATTCATTCGTGTTCATTGCTGTGCCAGTGTTTGGATGTTGGGTATGAACGTCCACCCCTTACAGATGATATATCCAGAAACTAGGTGTGTTGCTATGATCAGAGACTGCAACATCTAATAAACAGTAAGATATTGCCTCAAGACAAAACCACTGGACTAGGAACTTTCTTCTATCTAAATAGGATACTTCAAAAAAATATTGGGTCATTTTGCTTTCATTTTATTGTTTTAGGTTAAAAAAATGTGATATTAATGTGATATTGTGATAGCAAATTAGCAAGGATGTCATTGATTGTCTACTAAATATGCCATACATTTCTTATTCATTCTATTCTTTTTCTCTTTTTTTACCGAAAACAATTAATTTTTTTGGCATAGTCATGGATGATTTGGTATGTACCAAATAGTTTTTTTACACATACTTTCAGAATTTCTTGATTCATTTTCATACTACTCTCTACTGGATTTGACCTCTGTCTGCCTTTTGGAACCTTGTTTGCTTGAGGTCTGGCCACTGCTCACAGATATGATGTGTTTGATTAATTATTATTTAAACACCCAATTTCACACTCATAGTGAATTAAGCACAGAGAATTTTAAATAGCAGGTTATAGGACCATATGAAGATGCATAAGTATTTAGGGTGCATGAGTTCATATGCTGGACCACCAATGTTGTACTGTATTCTAAGTGCCTTTTTCACTCCAATTGATGACACTTAAGTCCATGTTAGAGACTTTGTTTGAAAATCAGTTATGATTGAATTACAAGTGATCACAATTCTTTTCTATAGACTAATCACTGATCATTACTGTTTTTTTTAACAGTCAGTTAATGATTACAAGATCCAATTACCTGTCACAAACATGAAATTAGGCACAGTAGGATGCATGTTCTGTCAAAAAGCTTAAATGAGATTGCAGTAAAATAATCCAAAACAGCAGGTAATTATCAGTTCAGATTTAATTTAAATGGGAAACAGATATCATTGGCAGAATCTAGATGAGGGTGGCATGAAGGCCTAGTGGTTAAAATATCCAACCAAGAAACAGGATTGGCATAAACAGAACTTGACTAGTGATTTGTTATACAGTGTATGACCTGAGTCATGCTTGATTTTCTTGGTTTATTATTAAAATGATTATTATATTGTAAGTAGCTCACCCACAGGACTGGTCATTCTCATTGGTGCTTATTGAAATTGTGATTGAATTTGCCTGAAATCTATGATGTCACTAGGCAGCTTCTAGACAATTTTTAAGTATGCAGTTGCAACTTTCCTCTAGATACATTTGGCAATACAGAGGTTACCACTGTGCGCAACACATCCATTTAAGACAACAAGAAATGCTTGTGAGAAGAAAGCAGAACAAACTGAAAACTAGCTGAGCTGCAAGGTAAGAACTAAACCCAGTGGAGCTGAGTTTAAAAGAGGAGCAGGTTCTGAGTTCAAAAAATAAGCAGGAGTTCTCAAAGCAAAAAAGAAAATATATTATCTTTATAAAGTAATATTTCACATATGGCACCAAATAACCTTCGGTGAGTGTTGTTCATTTGTGTACAAAAAAATTTTGATATTTAGAAAATTAACTGTATGGATATTCATCCAAATATAAATATTCACTGTTGGTATTGTTGTGCGGTGGTTAGCATGGTTCAAACCTACTGACCATCTGGGGCCTTTCTGTGCAATTTTTCCATGTGTTTCTGTATCTTCCTATAGTCCAAAGACATGCAGAGTAGATGAACATGTGATTACTCTAATTTGCTCATAAGTGTATATGTAATTATGAATGGATGTTTATCTCTGTGTTGGCCCTCCAATAAATTAGTGTCCTGTTCAGCTGTACCTTGCTTAATGCCCAAAGTCAGTTCAAATTGACAAGGCACCTAACCCCCAACTGTTCTCCGGGCACCTCAATGTGTGTGGCAGCCCACTGCTCTGAGTGTGTGCTCACTTTGGATGGGTTAAATGCAGAGAAAAAAATGCATCAATTAAGTTAAAAAATCAAATCAAACTTTTTTTCCTGGATTTGGTTAAAGTATGACTGCATGAGTGACCAAGTGGCCTAACTAAAACATTTGCATTTTGATTGAATGTGACAGAGACACCAATGTGCCATGGCCAAAAGAGACATTATTATGTTCTGAATAATACACTGGATTACTTTAATATCAAGAGACATTTCAATGTGGGTATTGAAAAGAGTGATTATCAAATGCCATATTTATAACGTTTCTCCTTGGAAAGTCTCTTCTGCAGATTTCCCAGTGGTCACTGCAGGATCAAGAGGTGCCTGAGCAAGAATACATTAAATCAATCAATTTCTTTCATGTATTTATTCTGACTCTGATGCTGAATATGCTGTAAAATCAATCCTAGATTTTTTTATTTTGCATCATATTTACTTCATAAACACAGTTTTAACAGCCAAGGAAGAGAGCATGTGTAAAGAGTAATTATTTACATAAGAGTTTAAACTAAAGATGGATAAGCATTTCCTTGCAGATTTTTTGGAACTAGCATGTGGGTTATTTCTTGCACTGTGCAAGTGTCCTGTGTCAACTGATACTATCTTAGGTAGTGAAAAAATATGGGTATCTAATTATAAGATTAGGCTCGAAGCATTAACCATCGGTTGACTCAAAAGCATGTATTAGGCCAACTGCAACTGCACCAATGGAAAACACACTAGGGAAAAAAGGCTTTGGTAAATTCCAGACCTGCAGGAAGACAGTTTGTTTCAGGAGTGCAGATTAAGCAGCTGGCCAACAGGATTTGTTGGGTCATATGTTGGTCTTGACTTGGAGTAGGGGTAAAAGACAGACCACTCACTGATCTTCCAGTCACCCACATGCATCTGCCACCTACTCAAATAACTCAAGGCCTGGGAATCATTGTGGGGTCCCATCTTGGCAAGGTTGAAATGGGGAAGAACAAGAGCACTGCCGGTTCTCCTGCTCAGCTTGGAACTTTACCCGGAATCTCTACACCTGATCAAGGTGCAGGGAAATCAGTACAGCTGAACTTTCCTCCAGTATTCTGAGTTTCAGAGTCAGGCAGTTTATTTTCCATTTATTCACCTTTTCTGTTCACTTTAACTTCAACTAGGCTTTTTTCATTCACCTATTATTTCTTACTTACAGGAAAATTCAAGAATCACACGCGCACACACACACCCGTGCGCGCTCGCACACACACACACACACACACACACACACACACACACACACACACTGCTGCACCTCTCTCTGTGTACTGGCCTCTTTTTGTGTATGTTGAGTTCTCAGTAATTACGGATACATTCTTGTGGTTTAATATAAACTTGCATTTTCTGCTTTGGGATCAGGGTCAACTGTGCATGCACACCAAAGATTATCTTGGAGCCAGAGCCATCTGACATCATCGTGTTAACATTACATGATCAACAAAGCTTATCACAGAACTAGAGCTATCACTCCCTGCAGCATTTCCCTTTTTGTCAAAGTTAGAAATCATCAATCAAAAGCATGATACAAAAAAAGACAGGTCTATATATTCTGCATATTCATATTTTGCCTTATCCCCTATAAATTATATTGATTTAGTATTGAATGAACATTTAATTAAAAGAGCATGTAAACCTGAATACCTTTTTTTTTTTTTGGTCTGTGTGGGTTTTTACCACCCTGCTGCTGTGTGTTGTGTAATGGTCATTTTGTGGTGATTCACCATGAGTTGGCACGCTTGCCTTTTTGACAAGAGGAGGAAATCTGTGTGGAGCATGTTCTCAGGTGTCCTTCCACAGGACCGTTCAGTTTGGAGGAAGCATGGGCTGTTTCCTTTCACCTCTACAAGGTACAATCTTGGGGCCTCCTGTTGTAGAATAATGTTTCTCCTACATCTTCCGGCAGAGGTTTCATACTAAACTCCTGACCAATAGAGGGCTCTGGAAGCTCTCTCGTTGATGTTTATACCAAAGCTCAGCTGATTGCCTTTTAAACCTCAATTTTTCTGCAACACCCAAGATTATGCTCAGTTTTATATGCATTATAGTATTTCAGTACAGGAGCTACAGCAACAAGCCATTTTATATGTTCATATTTTGAAAGCCACTGATATATTGCATCCCTGCCAGGTAATCACCTTAAAATCTCACACACCTCTGTGTGGTGATTGCCGTTGTTATAGAATGTTTCATGTGTGGTCTTTTTGTCTTCCCAAGATGGGGCGGCTCCCGCCGGCACGGGCTCCACCCTCACCTGCACACCTGCACCATATTTCCTGCAATCACCACCAGCATTTAAGTCCTGCCGGAAGGCTTTACCAACACCAGAATGTTCTCGCTGCCCACGCGGTATCTTGACCCATTCTCTCGAGAACTGCTTGTTGTTTGAGTTGTAGTTGTGGTTTTTCTACTTGTGATTAATTTCTGCCTGCCTGCCTGTCTTTCCTTCCTTCCAGTGCCTCCATGAATCTCAGGATTCTCTGCTACGCGGCCACACACTGTTCCAGGATTACGGGTTGTGTGCTTCTGTCCCATCTCAGCTACACGGACACACTCTCTTCCGAGACTGCTTGCCGGCCCCCAAGCCTTCAACTTATACCCTCTACGGATTCCTACCTTAACCCCAGGACCCAGGTACCCCCATACCACACTTTAATAAATTATCTTTTGGCCCTGAACTGTGGTTTATTTGTGTTCAGCCTGAGCTTTTCCTTTCTGTACCTATCCAGTAGTGCTGTTAGTTTGGTTTCATGGTCCCTGATGGCCTCCTCATCTGTTTTCCCGCACTGCAATACAAATATAATTGGCTATTGGTTCAACTCCGCTGAGGCCTGCCAACAGTTTACACTGGTACATTTCTGCAACAACAGCCACTCCGAAGGGGAACTTGAGCCAGCTTTCCCTGTCTCAATGAGTCCAGAAAGTGGTGAGGAGGCTGCTGTCATCCATTTTGTATTGGAGGAATGCATCATGTGCATCAACAAGCTAGACCAATCTTAATTTATCTCCTTTGCTCATGATAGTGCTCCAGAGTTCTACTGGCATCGTTAAAATCACCCATTTAACTTCAGGTTCAAAAACCATTTATCTCCAAGCCAGTGCCACTGCTCATGTGCAGTTCTTGCACATCTTGGTCATTGGTATCAGTTGCATTGGGCACCCCTGATGCCTCTTTAATGCAGACTTTAGCAGTGATTTAGAGCCCATGTCTCATCGTCCATATGTGTATGTCACCACAGTATATGCATGCTGCTGTGTTTGTGCACCCTGGCAGTTGAAGCTGGGGCTTGATGGGGCATTCCTGTTTATGGCTGTAAAGTGATCTACAGTCTGTTTTATCATGTTTTCTTTTGGTTGTGCCATGGATTCAATGCCCATAGCTGTTATTTCTGCAGTTCTACGGGTCTCATTGGTTGACACAAATGTGAGGTTCTTTCTCCCTCAATTGTCAATGTCAAATTCTCTCATCGGAATTGTGAGACCACTCTGTTCCTTTTCAGCTGATTTTTAAGCTCCTTATCTTCACAAGTAGAGACTCTCTCTCTAGGTCTGGTTATAAGTAGTAATACTTTCACCATCCTTTTGTTTGCAAGTTCTAAAGATATATATCTTGAATATGACATTATGCATTGGCTTAAAATATCTCACCAACGCTTCCAAAATGGCAGCAATGTCCTTGCGATGGTCTGGTGTGCAAACTGCAAAAATCATTACTGTGTATCCACACCATAGAACATCACCAAACTACAGCTATACATACATTACCACATAATTTTGTTCTTGAAAGAAAGCAAATTCCATGTGCTTATAATTTGAAAATACAGTGTACAACATAGGATGAGATGTTTTGTTGCATGAGGTAATTATGCCATATAGGCATAGAAAGGGAAGGGAAAAACTTCTCAATATTCAAATTATTCAGACTAGCTCTATAATAAAAAGAAAGGAAGATTCTATCTTACTGCAGTGATTTTTGACTCAGATTATGCTTACTCCCCTGATATGATATAATAAAGTGGGGAAAAAAAACAAGAAGAAAAAAAAGCTCTTGACATACGACTCCTGCCATCTCTAGCACGGAATCAATCAATGATTAGTGGAGTTGTTGCTTGTACAGAGGTAATTGGCCATAGCACACGTTAAGCCATGGGCTGTTTGTGGGGAAGGGGGTTCTAATGAAAATAGAGTGGCGAGGGAGAGAGAACAGAAGAAACAGGAGCATAGCTGGAGACCTGAGAAGTGGATGAGGCTCAGCTTGCTGAGAGAATGCTCTTTAAACTGAAGAGCAGTTCAGTGTCATATGCTAATCCCAAACAAAGAAATGTAATCAAAGGAATATCACTGCCATCATTTACTTCCTCTATACTTTGTCACACAGTTTTGTTTATTTCACTACACATTTTTTATCCCCCACCATGATCTTTGTATGTGTGTTGTGGAAGTGGGAATAAAAGATAATGGGACATCACTAGCATGATACTTTATATCCACCAGCATTTTTTTAATGAATGTTTTTATTTCACAATGTTCCTCTTTATTTCACTTCACTACAGGTGAATTAACATAACTTGTTAACCTGGAATTAACAGTATATAAAGAAAACAATGACATTAACATGTAGGATTATATACAAAAGTTGGTGAAAATAATAGTACTCTGCTAAAATTCTCTCTATATTTGGTATCAGGTTACATACAGTCATGATATCAGAGTGATGAGAGTAAAATTTCCCTTCCAGCAATCCAGAACAAAAATAAATATATAACATAATGCTGCCCTTATCATACATCCTGGAGGCACATTAACATAGTGGTTAGCACTCATGCCTCACAGTTGAAAGGTCCTCAGTTCAAGCCCCATTATCGGCAAGGGTGTTTTTGTGTGAAGTTTGCATGTTCTCCTCATGATTGCTTAGGTGTTCTGGTTTATCTCCCACAGTGGGTGGTCCATTTTATACCACTACACATGGGCGAAGCTTAATTTGCGGCTCAGGAGCTGCCATTGTCCAGCATGTTAAGGTCTGCCAAACTGAAGAAGGCTGTCCTCCAGTGGATTGGCAACACTCTTTAACGGCATAAGGAATGCTTTCCGTCGCTGTTTCTGGAGGAAGTTAGCTGGTTCTTTACATTTGCTCAGCAGCTGAAAGACACCTGCAGGAAGTAGCTGCTTTTGACAGGGGTGCTCACTGAGGAGATACTTGATGTGGAGGTGCTTGAGAAGTTTAGAGTGGCCAGCATAGTGGTATAGTGGTTAGAATGTCCACCATACAGATAGAATGGGTTTGGCAAAAGCATTCCTGAGTGGAGCTTGCATGGCTTTCCTTTGGGTATTCCTGGTCCTCCCACATGCCAAAGACATGCACATAAGGCTGATTGGCTGTTCCAAATTGCCCTTAGGTGTGAGTGTTTGCTTTGTTTTTGTTTTTTTCCTAAACAACTGTTTTAGTCACATCTTGAGAGATGTGAGTCCTAATGGATACCACCAATCTCAATGTTTGGCCCAGAAAAACTTTCTACCATGCTTTTAAATAAATAAATAACCTCAAAAATGTACCCCATTCCTACTTTAAATCATATCTGTTTAGAATGCATTCTGTTGAGTATGACTAATGTATTTGCATTTGATGTATTTGAATATATCTGCAATGTCAGTAGTTACTCACTCACTCACTCTTTTGCCAAACCAATTAAACCTGCTTAGGTCGGAGTGAGGCTGAAGCCTGTCTCAGCCGACACTGGGCAAAGGCAAGGTTTGAACTGAACAGCTCTCGAGACCATCACAGACATTCATTCATTTATTTTCTGAACTGCGAGGGCAGAGCACACCCTGGACAGCTCGCCAAGCCATTGCAGGGCAGAAACACACTGACGGTTATGCAGCCTACTCTTGACAAAAATCTAGTAGCTTTTTAATATGCGTGATAAGGAACATTCAAAGAGTGAATTCTACTATCCTGAAGAGTCTAAATAATGAGAAAGCGACTCTGTGGGTGTTGCAAATAACAAAGAGCAACAGCCAGGAAGAGTTACAAAAATTTATCCTCAACCAAATGAGTGAAAAAACAATAAAGACCTCCACTAACATTAATTCTCTTCACTCATACCTAGGCACAATTACCAAAAAGAATGTGGACATTCTGGTCTTACTGGCTCAAGAACTCGGACATCAACCAGGTTTGTAGACTATTATTTTGTGGAGAATGTTCAGTGTTGGCCCTTTTCTAGTGCCACATTCACAACCAGCATAAATGGAGTCAGGAGAGCAGCATCACGGCAGCAGACTTTTTGGCTACCAGACAAAACCATCAACTTCTGGACAATTTTTCTCCCCAAAGAAGTTTAAAAAATGCCATGTAATAACCTATTCATTTAATTAGCTCATTTAGGGCAGGAAATCATATACCTCAACCTTGATGCACTGACCTCCTATCGTTTTCATGTATTGTTAATTAATCAAAGCCTTGGTATGGAATTTTCTTGTATTACGTCATGCTCGGTTAATAAGTAGTATAAGTGTAACACCATCCGTCCGTCTCCCCATAAACACCAACCACCCATATATATATATATATGTGGTATAAATCCCTTGATGAGTGGGCAACCATGAAACAGCTCTGTAGGGAGAAAACTGTAGTCTTGTGTTTTGATGAGTGGGCAACCACGAAACAGCTCTGTAGGGAGAAAACTGTAGTCTTGTGTTTTTTTTTTTTTTGTTTTTGTTTTTGTTTTTTTTCCCTTATACCACACATTTAGCTCTACTTTACTGTATCGAGCACTGTCTTACG
>JBCNYG010000023.1:13643767-13654298 GCA_039654305.1 Porochilus rendahli | reverse complement strand
ATAATGCAATTGATAGAAGGAACTAATTAGTTTTGTACAATAAAATGTAACAAAATGAATGAGTACATTGTAATTTATATTTTGGGAATAATAGGGAAGAAATTTTATTACAGGGCAAAAACTCAACTTTGTTTTAGTAAACTATTACAGTTACTTTTACTACACCAACCTTTAATGTTTTCCTCTATAAACCAATCATTTTCCTATAATGTATTATACCAACGATGCACCTAAAAATCACACAGCATAAGAGAAAGACATTATGCACATGATTAAATGCTTGTGCTTATTTTGAGTGTCTGGATGCTCAAAGGAAGCTGGCTGGAATTATAATGATCTAAAACAGTTGCCTCTTTCTCTGCTGCTTTATCTTTGCATTATTTATTATCATTTATTAATATGATTTTATTTTCAGTAGTAATACGCAACATTATAGTCTATGCAGTTTTGTGTGCTCTTAAATCGACATGGAGCAAATCTTCAAAAATCATATGTTGCTATAAATAAGTTAAATACAAAATAAGGGTGAAATCTTTAAAAGATGTACTGTAACAGCAGTCTGTGTGTTTTTGTAAATTTTTATTCACCCCCACCAACTAAGTTGGCCAAGGCATATAATGCTGCCCTATTGTGTCATTCCACGGTAAGTTTTGTCGAGAGTATATCTCCTAATGTACAACACCTGTGAGTGCCAAACTTGATGTGTGAGTACATGGTAGTATGTTGCGATTCATGTCTCTGTCATCTTGACCTTTGAAGATATATATATTTATATAGGATATATGACATCTTTGAATATCAAACTTTGAATAATGAGGGAAGAACAGTAATGATGTGTATTTAGAGGGGAACTGAACTTTTAAAAACTTGTGTCTGATCAATACAGCTTCTAAGTATTGTTGGGTATTATTAAAATTTAATCCAATGAGAATACATATCCACTCTATTTTTTAATGTTAATAGTCCTTATCTTACTTTAGCTTATGGCGGGGGCATCTGTGTTACATGGACACATTTTTTTGTTCTTTTGGCACAGGTCGAGTGTGTGAATAAGCTGTACAGTATCTTCACTTCAGAGACGGTGGATATGGTTCTGCGCAAATCTGCAGCTGAACAGCTGGTGGTTGTTTTGCAAGGTGAGAAACGTTGATTTCTTCCTCTTGGTCACACCCACTTCTGCTTTCTCACATCCACTTTATGTGTGCGTGCTGTGAATATGTAGTGGATTATTTCTGGATGGTCTGAGGTGGAAGTGCTAGAACTAGTTCCAGTGTACAATATGGCATATTTTTCCTTTAATGTTTAATGCCTAATATAAAAATTAATCTTCTTAATTTTTTTATGCATTTTTTGAAGAACATGTGGCTTATCATCACTGATAAGATTTATAAATCTGAATTATGCAAGCGTTCATATAAACAGCTTGTAAGATTGTCTGGTCCAAAAATAAAGCAACACGAGTTCTTTATTTTTGTGTTGTTATCAGATTAGTATTTTAGTATCTTAGTATTAAAGGAAACCTTAAAGATTTTTAAATCTGGGCCATATTTTTCCATCAAAAAAAAGGTTGAAATCTGTCCAGTATTAAGTTAGAATGCTATAACTGTCAAATGGCAAATTTTCAATATAAACCTATGGGACAGTCAACTATGTCAAAGTACTCTACTCCACTTGTTTTATACTTACATTAGAAATGTCTGACAACATGAAAAGGATCCCTACAGAGATATGTCTCTATTTACCTTAATATTAAAATGTAAAGAAATAGAAGAAAATTAATATTATTACTATTTTTTACTTTCTCTTTTTCTGGTATCAGAGGCAACACCAAACTTTGTGGGCTTTGTGCGGATTAAAAGCTTCTCAGTAAATCAGATTCTGTGAAGAGATTTAATTGGAGCTGTGATATTTGTTTCTTTCCCAGATACTGCAATGCATGCTGTATTAAAGACACAGGGACTGGTGGACAAACTTGTGTCTTTGATTACAGAGAGTGTGAACAGCCATGGAGGGGTAAAATTTTCTTTTTTTAAAAGATAAAGAAATAAAGTGTACACACAAATGTGAGCAATTTCTTTATATGCATCCATATGAACAGTATTATACATCATTAAAGAAACATCTGCTAAGGCATTTTTAAGAGCTCTGACTACAACTCAGCTTTGAGCTAATGATGTCAGTCAGGAGTTCGTCAGTGTTAATTAGCTTATGTTGTATGATGAGGGCCTCCTGCCTGAAGCTGTGAGTATTGCACAGTGTTTTGCCCTGCTAATGAGGCTAATTACTGGGTATAATGTTTCATGATGTCTGGCAGTTACCCATAGAGAACAATTTGATAAACTGCTGCAGCTAGTAAATTCTTTTATGGAGAGTTACTGTATCATGTGCTGCTTATCGCTGCACTTTTGCTGCTCTTTATGGAACTATAAATAAGCATGCAAACAAACAGGATTGTAAACGAAAGGTACGAAATGTCCATTTTTACAACTTAAAATGCAGACTTGTCAAGACTATAAATCTAATTCTAATTTAAAAACTGTAGGACAGTTAAAATAAGTGCCGTGGGTTTCGAACCCGAACCTGCGTATTAAAATAATCTTTCACGTACTAGCATGTCTCCTTACTACCTGAGCTACCTGTTTGCAGAGGAAACTGAGTGATCTATGATTATATTCTCTCTCCCAAAAGCACGACTAGACCCATTTTAGCGTGTATCAGTAATAAGTTAAAATAGCCTTCTGTGTAATTTGGTGACAGTTATCCAGTCTGTACTAACAGCGATTAAACTCAAAGCTGTTGGAGACTTAACTTGTATATTAACTTATATTATTTAATATTTTCTGCTCTTATTTATTATACACCCTGGTGCAGTTCTATATGTTTGTGCTGTGATTGTAACACCCAATGCAGAGTTTACATGACACTCGTTTGTGCTAAAGCAACATGTTGATATGGAATATCTCTGGTTAGTTTGGTGTTGGACTGTTGATCTCAGTTAGGTAGATAATAACTTGCATTATTTCACATTTTATAGCCATGAGCTCAATTTTCAATCCGTGCATATGTGCTCACATAGGTAACCCAATGATTGAGCGCTGTTGCTGTGCACTTGCACTTTGAAGAAATGATCTTGTTTAGTCAGTGCCAGACCTTCTACAATTATCTAGGCTTCTCGTCGATCAGTCCTGAAGTGTCACCCAGAATTCTGGGGCAAGACGTGAGAAAAACACTGACAACCACGGAGAGTTACAGTCTTTATTCACGTATCACCAAAGCATACAACAAGGCGCATGGTATTTATACTATTAGACATACAAAGGCAAGTCTAGGGTCAACTTGGAAGCTCCCCTATCTAAAAGGGAGGGTGCAACTAAAACTGAAGGTTACAAAATATATACGAGAAAAAGAAACCACTTGGGCAGCGCAATCAGAAGTTCTGAGACTAAGAATCAGAACAGAAAGTCTCCACGTATCTTCTTAGCAGAAGGCTCAGATACCAAGGTTATAAAAACAAGCCTTGAATTAGGGAAAAAATGTTCTGCACTTATGGAATATAACAGAAAAAAATACGTGTCTATGCCACATCGACAGAGAAATAATGGATATATTCCAACACTGAATAACATAAATAATATAATACAATAAATAATATAATATCATTAATAATATAGATATTCAAACAGTCAGTGTTTTTTTTTTCTTGAGGAGTAATATGTTTTTGAATTCTATTGAAAAGACAGCAAGTTGTATTATGGCTGTTTCTTTCCTGCAAGTAAACTCAAACATTTTCTTAGCTCCACTTTTTTAGGCTGTATTATAATAATAATAATAATAATAATAATAATAATAATAATAGTAATAGTAATAGTAATTATTATTATTATTATTATTAGTAGTAGTAGTAGTATTATAAATGTTTATATTATTCTGAGTTTAGATAGAAACAGGATGAATTTAGCTTGTTCTGTGCAGATGGTAGCTGGTGAGTAAAATCTGTATTTTTTATTTTATTTATTTTTTTAAGCAGTGAAGGTAATCACCGGTCTATGTACTTTCCTTTAACTTGTTGCACATTCATATTAAGCAATGAGGCTGTAATAGTAACTCTGAATACTACTTCTATCTAAACATGTAATATTAAATGTGACATAATGCATGTTATTACGTTTCCTGCTTATATCCACACTCCAAACCAAACTAATTGCTTTTTGGAGAAAGAATATGTTAAAATATGTTAAACCTATTGGAAGCATTTAACACCATAATAACACCAGAATCTGGAGAGTTTTTTATGCTATATATTCTGAAAACCCTGAAAATAAGTTATTAGAAAATTTAACTGAAACCCCAGCAATTGCTATACAGTAACAAATTTGCATTGCAATATTTGCTATGCAGAAATAATGAGCATTAGGACCCTATATGAAAAGTTTAGATAGACTGTAGTGTGAATATTTTACAGTTTCTATTAATGATGGCACATAAACATGGAGCCTGACTTCGACTATCCCCTACCAGACCGTGCCAACCATTTTCCTGACTAAACGCTGATTGGCGCCTACAATATATAAATATATATATTGTCATGTTTCCGGTTCATGGTTAGTACAAAAACACACCATCAGTTCCATCAGATCACCCAAAAGAAGTGAGCCAATAAATATATTCAACCTTTATACAGTGTAGGGGTGTCATATTGTTCTACATTATCCAATAAATACCTAAAGTTGAAAGGTTTTTATTTTGGGTCTTGGACTATAGAATTGCATGCTGGAATTATGGACATTTGACAATTGATAGTTTTCTAAAATGTTCTCTGTGTGATGGTATAATCAGTCCTTTATGCTCCTCACCCACACCCCATCTTACACATACACACACACACAGGGTAGTGTAGGTGTTATAAAAATAAGACAACATCTGTATATTCAGTATGTACTAGTCTTACTCAAAAAGGCAGACACAATTTTATCAACCAAAACCCCAAACATCAACTATAACACACTCTGTTACTCTGATAATTAAACTAACAAGGCAGGTGATAATTCTCAAATCGAATTGGTTAGAAGGTGTTCAATAGTTTTCTATAAAAACAGCAATTCTGTTTCTAATTCGAACAGCAGTTTAGAAAAGGTTTTCAACAAACTATAGTAATATTTTACACAGTAAAAACGTTACTGCTTTTTTCTTTCTGCTGCAGTTTGTCGACTGTCTGTCTCAGCCGAGTGTCATGATGCTGAGGAAGTTAGTGTATGCGGATCCGTCTCTTCGTCACAGACTGGCTCAGCAAACAGATTTCATCCTAACTTTGCTCCAAGGTACAAACTACACTGTGCTTTACTTCTCCAGCAGCTTTAAGGGAAATTAAACTAATACAGCACAATTAAAATCACATCATTTTCAATATATCATTCGATACCAGAAAGAACTCAGGTCCATAAATATTGGGACACCGACACAGTTCTCATTTCTTGGGCTCCATACACCAACACAATGGATTTGAAATTAAACAAACAAGATGTGCTTTAACTGCAGACTAATTAGAGTGTATTTCCACTAGTTGAACGATGTAGGAATTACAAAAGTTTCTACATGTGCCACCCACTTTTTAAGGGACCAAAAGTGATGGGACAATTGACTTAAAAGCTATATCATGGACAGGTGTGGGCTGTTCCCTCGTTTTTTATCGATTAAGCAGGTAAAAGGTCTGGTGATTTCAGGTCTGGCATTTGCATTTGGAATCTGTTGCTGTCATCTTTCAGTATGTGATCAAAAGAGCTGCCACTATCAGTGAAGCAAGCCGTCATTAGGCTGAAAAATCAAAACAAACCCAACAGAGAGATAGAAAAAACATTGTGAGGCCAAATCAACAGTTTGTAATATTTAAATATTTATATATATTTAATTTATTTATATCCAGGAGGTAGGTGTATATGTGTCAAAGTCAACAATGAAAAGACTTCACAAGAGTGAATATAGAGGGTTCACCACAAGATGTAAGTCATTGGTGAGTCTAAAAAACAGGAAGACCAGATTTGAGTTGGCCAAACAAAATCTGAAAAAGCCTTTACAATTCTGGAACAACATCCTATGGACAGATAGAACAAAGGTCAACTTGTACCAGAGTGATGGGAAGAGAAGAGTATGGAGAAGGAAAGGAGCTGCTCATGGTCCAAAACATACCACCTCATCAATGAAGCATGGTGGTGGTAGTGTCATGGCGTGGGCATGTATGGCTGCCAATGGAACCGGTTCCCTTGTATTTATTGATAATTTGACTGCTGACAAAAGCAGCAGGATGAATTCTGAAGCGTTTCAGGCAATGTTATTATATTTTAACATTTGTCCCATTACATTTGGTCTCTTAAAAAGTGGGAGGCAGGTAGAAACTGTGGTAATTCCTACACCGTTCACCTGATTTGGATGTAAATACGCTCAAATTAAAGTGGAAAGTCTGCAGTTAAAGCACATCTTGTTTGTTTCATTTCAAATCCATTGAATATATATATTAATGTTAACCAACCTAGCAATGATCTTTGCACATGAAATGGCACAAAAGTTGACAGCACATTAAAATCTACTGTACTTTAATGTACTGCTAAAAGCACTAACCTTTGCTTGCTATAATAAAAGGTTTCTTCATTTTGGCATTACGAGTGTTATGCAGTAATGCACCTGTTTTTAAAACAAAACGTTGGAGGACCTGTCGTCTGCTAAGTGAAAACACTTAGCACAGCAAACATACCCAAATACAAGCATCTTATTTGATGAAGTTTCACCCAAGTTTGCCATACCAGATGTACACAAACGACAGAAATAGTGACGTGCCATGCATACTTCCGCTGTGTAAAATCAAGAGTAATACAACTGCATTGGAAGTAATGGTAAGTTATCATAATTACATTATTCATCTAGTTATTATTTTAGGTGAAAATGTTCGCTTTTCCCCCTCAAGGTTCAAGAGAAATACGTACTTTGAATAACCGCCTGCATCTACACTATTTGCATCGCATGTTACACAGTGCACCAAATAAATTCTTTTCACAAAGAAGAATGCTGTAGATGGTTTCTATCGAGGTATTTCATGGGTGATTTTTAAAGTAAGCTGGTTTAAAGCTATTAAATATAATCTAAAGCGTTATGATTCCTGAAAAGCTGCAATGTGTCACTGTGTAACACGTCACCAAACCACATAGACGATCGGTGTTGCTTGAAATGTTACTCGAGGGTGGTGTTACGTTGTTACATAAAATGCATGAAGTTTATTTAAAAGAGACAGAACATGTATCTTGAAAGTATGAAATTTACTTATTTGTCTTATACTACTTTACATGATGCTATGATATATTCCAAAGAGTTTTTGTCTCTTTCTTTGATGATTTTTAATCGACAACCAAATAAATTTGACAATATTTTACACTGATAATGTACTTTGCAGTTGTGTACATGTACAGTTACATCAATGCATTGCAATTTCCCTATCTCTAACAACCATACCTAAGATTGGGTTTATACCAATTTATGACAATAGTTAAGTGGGTATACTGTCCTGTTTTTCTCGTTAATGATCTCTTAAAGAAAATGTATACATCTGCATAGAATTTACACTGTAGTACGGTACGGTAATGCATAACCACATATCCCATGCTGTGTCCTGCATTATAGATTGATGCACATCTTCCCAGACATGTTAGTGCACACTGTGGTGATACAAAAAGCAACAGCTGTGATTTATCCACATTGTGTTAATGCAATTTTTCTAATGCAGGACCTTTTCTTTCATAAAAAAGTGCAACACTTTTTTTTTTTTAATAAATATATAAAAACATAGTGTGTGGCTCTATGGCAGCTGTAGTTCATGATAACGGCCCGTTAAATCCTGCAGGATCTCTCACTTTTTCTTTAATAAACCCAGACTGATGGTGTTGTAAACCATAACTCAATAAATAATAAAAACGTGATGGATGGATGCAGATTTAAACACTTATTACACTACATTGCTTTCAGCAGCGTATACTGCTGCATTCAAATGATTGAAAACACTTCAAAAATGCTTTTGGTGAGAGTTTATGTAGTTTAAAATCATGTGACAATCCTTTCCCTGTAGTAGACATGTTTGTTTTATTAATCTTTCAATGAAACACAGAACTCACTTAACTTTATTCCCCCCTTTATTTTGCGCTCTTGTTTTCTGTCAGTGGATTTCATATGGCTCCTAGTGGACATGCTCACATTGCTTATAAGTATAAATAGTATAACTCCTTTGCCTTGTGTGAGCGTTGGCACTTTGCTGGCGCGAAGCTTACGCAGAAGTACAGTATATACCAGCCTTAATAAGTTTTAAGACCCTGTAATAAGCATTATTACTTTTTGCGTCATCTTTTGCTTCCTCCTCTATCTTAGAAAGGCACCACCACTGCCTATTCCTGTTTTTAATAAAGCTAATTGCTGTTTGTAAGGTAGATTTTTCTCTGCTGCTTGTCTGTGTCTCTGTTCGGCGTGTCTAGGAGCGCTCCTGAAGCGAGAATAAGAAACAAACCGCACTGATCAAATCAAGTCTGGTTTACTCTTAGATCTGCTCCAAGTACTGAAGTTCACATAGGGTTATTGTACAGTGCAAGGTAGGCGAGCATACGTGCGAAAATAAGATAACAGAAAGGAGAGGAAGATAGCGAGTTGCATAGCCTTGAGTGCGCGGAGAGGAACATAGAAGCCAGACAATAAGACGCGGACAGAACGTAGAAGCCAGACAATAATACCGAAAGTACATCTTAACATTATGTATGTGCGTGTATGTTTGCATGTGTTTGTGTGGATGTGTATAACTGTATTGTGGATTGTGATGAGTGACACAAGGTTGCAAGATGGGACACATAGGTGTCTATGGCTAAACAATCCGCAATGTCTGCAATAAACAAAAGTTAGATTGGGTGTAACTAAGCTTCAGGGTCAATCGTTACATGTTGATTAAAAAGCAGTGGAGAAATGCAGACCTTGGAACAGACACGAAAAAGATTCATGTCATAGCAGAGAAACTAGAACAGGAAAATACATTCTTGCATATAAATTCTCATTATAGAATATAATAACATAATATATAATATCATTATATATTCTCATAAAAATACTTTCTTTCAGTTACATGTGTTTGATCCAGACCCAGTGTGATTGTTCCACGTACCTCGGCAGTGCTGTTAGTGAGTGTGTTGTTTACATTCTGGTTGTTTGTAGGCCGGATAGCTTTATAGATTGTACCACAGTTCACGTGGTGCTTATTGCACATTTATTAAAAAAAGCTTTTAGATTGTTTCAAATGAATCTCTGGGTGAGAACGACACAGTTCCTATTTGGTAGATGTTCTTTTTTTGTTTTTCTTAGTGTAGTTCATCTTACCCCCTTGCTAAGAGGTCAGGTGTTTAATACATACTTTTCCAAACAAGGATTTAAAAACTACCTGACTTCTTAACAGCAAGGGGGTGAGTAGGTAAAGACTGAATTTTATTTTTGTATTTAATATATTTTTACTTTTGTATCTTTTTTTAACATTTAAACAAAATACAAAAATATAAAACATAAGTTTAAATGCTGTTACCCAAATACAAATGGGGTACTGATACACCATTGTGCTAATGCTGTTACTGCTGTTTGCTAATTTTTCGATTATGTGTATTGTTTTTACAGTTAATTCTAGTTACTACAGATAATTAATCTTTTAATTTCATTCTTAGCTTTCTCAAATATGGCTCATATCATTCTTAGCTTTGCTAACACATTTAAGAGAAACAATCAAGACCTCGAAGAGACAGGACACATGATGACAAGATCTCTCTTAGGGCTCCTACTTCCCAGATTTGTCTCAAACGTCTCATTCATCTCATGTTATTTTCTTTATCTCCTTTAAAATATCCAAGACATAATTGCGATCAGGGGCATACAATTATGAGATCTTTGTTCATCCCACTTCTCAAGTATTGCTCAAATAATTCTCAACTCAACCTCCTTTGTCTTGATGTTTTTTTCTCTTTTTAGCATATCTCTTGCTCCTAAGGCACCCTTAGGAGAGTCATAAATAAATTAGAACAGAATTATCTACACTGCACTGGCTCCCAATTAAATTTCCAGTCAAATATAAATCGCCTCTTTTAACCTATGAAGAAATATTTGTCTTGCACCACATTATCTTAGTGGATTTCTTGTTGTTTATCCAGCTTGCCCACTTCGATCAAAAGGTGCAGGGTGATTAGTCATACCCCGATTACTGAGGACTACTGCAGTGGGCAGAGCTTTCTCATACAAAGCCCCACAATTTTGTAATGAACTTGCAGTTAATGTTTTGGGCTCAAACACAGTCTCTGTTTTTAAGACTTGGATAAAACCCTGTTTGTTTAGTCAAGGATTTGGTTAGCAGCCTTTTATTAGGTAAAGGAGCAGATCTGGGGGTTCTCAGGCATAGGGAGTTCTGGTAAACTGTGGCGTTGGGATGCTGTCGCTCCCTCACTCTACATGCTCACCCAGGTCCGTTGACAGTGGA
>JBCNYG010000023.1:13602704-13613593 GCA_039654305.1 Porochilus rendahli | reverse complement strand
ACACACACACACACACACACACACACACACACACACACACACACACACACACACACACACACACACACACACAGATTTCAAACAACCAAACATTCAAATGCCACCTGAGTACCAGGTTTGTGCAAAATTCTGGAATTGATCATTTTGGTGTGTTTCATTTTTCTTTCTCACAATCTCACATTCATGCTTTACATTGTATTAAGTACATTACTGTTTTACATATTTCATACAAATATTATTACTATGAACTTCATGTACCCATTATATTTTAATTACAACAAATATTTTTCATCAACAATTAAAAATAAAAGCATCATCTATAAAAAAGATCATTTATTTGATGTATTATAACTTTCAAATTATGGATAATGGCGCAGAAATACCCAGAATGCTTTACTTTATCCAAGTATTCAAAATGGTTTCCCAGTCAGGACATTTGTTTGAAAGCCTCTCTGTTGACAAATTTAATGGTCAGAGCTAGGTTCCTGAAAAAAGTTCCCACGTACAGTATGTGGTAATGGAAAACATAGAAAAGGATAATACACCTAAATGGCCATTAGTACAAGATGATTTTGATAAGCTAATTCCAACAAGGACACCAGGAAACCACAGAGCCATCTGCAAAACTGCAATACTCCAATTTGTGGCTCCATCAAGGCAACTTCGAATTTCAAACGGCATCCACAAGTAAGTTAAGAGATTTGTTATTTGACTGTTATTTTGATAGCTATGGCCATGGCATAGGCACTGGTATCAGTGTTGGGAACAAAAACTAATGTATTAAAAATTACTTACTTCTTGAAACATGTACTACGACTTATTTCCTTATGCATTAGGACCTTCTCTCTCTAGATAATCGCCACGTTACTCAAACCCACATGAGCTTCTCATTTTCCTAAGTCCAAACCTTTTTACTCAACCTTGGGATATCTCTATAAAGTAAAGCACTTCAATTTCACTTAAAGGCAGGAGTCTGAGCGTAGCATTATGTTTGAGTTCGACCTTTTATTGATTCTGTTAAGCTTCTTTGTGACAGTCTCTGTTAAAAGCGCTATATACATGAAATTGAATTGAATTTATTATGTGGCTGCTTAAGAGCAGACAAGTATTACTATTCAACCTAGAAAAATTGGGCTCTTTATTCTTTTTTTTAATTCGTCTTCTTCCATCACACTTAATGTGGCCTGAACAGCAAAGTGCTCCCAAGCAATGTATATATTAAAACGTGTGTCTCGGAGCCATGAAGTGTGCTATTAATTTTATTGCCGTTTTGCGTTACCATGGCGACACAATTAGCCAAAAACCACTCCAATGAATCCCATTGAAATGAATGGGGAGAGGTCGACAAATTATCGTAAAACTCACCTCACTTTAACACCTCGCCAAGAAGCCATACTTTCACATAGAAACTGGTTAAACTTTGGATTTGGACACTGGAGTCGACATTTCGATGATCGAAACAGCTTTTTGTTACCTTTTACAGTTTTCTCTTTATCTTTGATCAAGTGCCATAAGGATTTCTGAGTCTGTTTGTGTATTTATAATGGGTGTCTAATGCATGGAATATTCTGGGCTAGAGTACACACATACACAGCTGAAGATGTTGAGGTCGGTCCTTTCAGTTCTCAGTGATGTCCTTGCTGAGCTGGACTGCTCTGTCCAGCTGTCTAAATATGAATTCAAAATCATCCAGGAGCTTTGTGAGATTTTAGAACTTTTTTAAGGAAGCTACAGACCGCTGTCAGGCAGAGAATTTAGTGACATCAAGCTTTGTGGTCCCTTGTATCAGAGCCTTACGACGTACAGATAAAGATGTGAGGATGACTGGGAACAAAAAGTTTGTGTCCACTGTACAAACTTCACTTGATAAACATCTTTGAAAATTTGAGGCCATGGAGTGCTTCCAGTTGGCTGCCACGCTTAATCACAGATTCAAGCTGGACTGGTGTGTTTGTGAAGAGCACATCCTAATTAAAAATCTCCTCTCTACAAAAATCAAATCCACCTCCCCAAAAACTAATATGACATCAGTACACAGACAAGGAAACTCCCCAGTCTCTTTTCCTAAATGGAAAGGCAATTAGCCTCTGTGCCAGTTGACACAGCCTGACAGTGGATGCTGATCCTTTGGCGTTTTGGAAAGAAAACCAGAGCAGTTTTCCAAATGTTGATGCACTTGCCTGCAAACATCTGGTCAAAGTTGCATCCTCTGCACCTGTTGAGAGGATCTTTGGTGTTGCAGGAAAGATATTCTGACCAGAAAGATGTCATCTCAATGATAAAATCCTTTAAGGAACTTATGGCAATTAGATTCAACAATGTTATTCTATACATTAACAACTGTAATAAATGATCATTGCATTTACCACAATTTTGTGTCATTTGTTTATTTTCAAATAAAAAGAATATTACAAATTATTCAGAACTAATTTTCATTGTTGTTCATTCAACAGTTGACAATAAAGATCTCCTGATCTTAAAAATGGAGGTATTTTGTGTTTAATTTTAGTGTTTGTAAAGTATTTGTAGTATTTAAGGAAAAACCTTTGTTAAACCTGACAGTTTTTTTATGTTACTTGGCTATACGGAATTTCTCGGAATTGCAATGAATTCAGTTCCAATTCCTGTAATTCCAATTCAAATTCCAATTTAGCATCCTGTGGGGTGGAGCCAATTCAATTCAAATTCTTTAAATGAATTGATTTGAAATTCCAAATTCAGAGTCTTGCCCAAGCCTGTTGAATACACCTGTTCTGATGTAAATGCTATAAAAAGACAATTATCTGTTTTAGGATTGTCAGGGGAGAGTGGGATCAGTTGTAACACTGTGTATTGTACTGCACGTCTTCAGAAATAACACACTAACACATAACTGCTCGTTATGATTACTTGTCAGCCAAATCTGCCTAACATGTATTAAACTTTAGGCAATTCAATGAAAAGACTTGTGACCACTGACCCCAGTGTCCCTTATCAAACTCCCAGCATAACATGTCCAACTGACTCAGTATATTATTACAAGAAGGAGCTCAGCGAAATTTGTTTCTACACATATCCCAGCTGGTTAAAAATGCAGAGTCAGTCCCAATGAAGGGTGCCTCAGGAGCAGATAGGATTATGGGCCTTGCTCATGGACCTGACAGTGGTAGTTTGGTGGTGACGTGTTTTGGTGTTGTCTATGCAACATCATGTTTCCTTCATCATTCATTTCATGTACTGCTTACTATTTATTACTTTTCCATCAAGATCAGTGCACAAAAGATATTCAGTACAGAGTGTCAGACCCAGCTAAGAACCTTGCAGACTGAATTTCCTGTCATTTGTAGTGGTAGGTTTGCTCTTTACCAAGCATGCTCTGAAGTGATACTGATAAGAAATAGCGAGAATGGAATGTTTGAAATTGCACAAACAGGCTATTATTTTGGTTCATCTCTGGCAGGTTTGAAACATAACCACATCCTGCATGTATTTTGTTTGCCTCTCTGAATGAAGCAGGGGGACTGGTGAAGCAGGCAGGTTCATACAGTGGCTTGCAAAAGTACACCCCCCACCCTGTCATTTTTTTTTTTATTTAGAGGGTCGAGGGTTAGGGTGGGGGGTGTTTTTCAGGGGTCAATTCACACACATGCCAACAACAACCATGAAGATGCAAACTATTTGTTATTCTGAAGTAAACAATAAATAGTACATAAAAAATCCATTTATCCCATAAGTCAGTACCTTGTAGAGCCACCTTTTCCAGCAATTACAGCTGCATGTCTTTATGAGCTTGGCACATTGAGCATTTGGGATTTTTTCCCCATTCTTCAAAGCACATTTCTCTTCCTCAGAGATGTATCTGCATTTAGCACCGTCCATCATCCCCTCATTTCTGACCAGTTTCCCTGTCCCACACAACATCCCCACAGCATGCTAACTCCAGGATATCACAGGGTTTTTGTGATTTAAAATGGCAAATTTTCCAGCAGATTTTTTTTATTGTGATGTATGTAAAATAGCTACGCACATGTTCACATATTAATATCTTTGAAAGCATATACAAGGAAGGAGTGTGTGATGACGTGTGGCTCAACATTTGTGCTATGAACTGCTGTGATCAGTTAAACCCCTTTATTGTGACACCATGAATCCAGATAGGGATGGAGTGTAACTGTGAGTGTTTGTAAGCACTTCTGCATTGGTGTGTTAATGTAAGCTGTGTTTATTTCAGTGTGTTGGATGCAGCGGCGCTAGAGCGATGCCTGACTGAACTTAACACACCTGATCTCCTTCCTGCTGATGTGGAGGCTGCCAGGAGCCAAGTGTGTGATCACATACACACACACACAGTGCTGTTATGTGGCATGCTCTGTCTTCGTCTGGGACTATTTTGAGCTTTGTGCTCTGTTGTTTCAGTTAATTCAGTTAATGATATTACTTCTGGACATGCACAACCTGACCAGAGCTTCGAACAATTAGCATGAATATGTTTTCTTAAAATCATCACTCTCTCTTTTTCTCTCCCTCCCTTTCCTGGCTGCTTGCTGTCTCTCTCTCTCTCTCTCAATCTCTCTCTCAGGTGCTGAGTACGCTGTGTTACATGCAGAGTGTGTGTAAGCTGGTACAGGCTGATGTTGTGTTCAGTAAGGATTGTCAGTCAGAACTCATTAAACCTCTGCTGAATAACCTCCTCTCCATCCTCACACTCTCTCACACAGCACTCGGTAAAAATACACAGCGCCCTTAAAATAATCTTCAGTGAAATGCATTATGGGAAATCTGTGCATATTTACATTTCATATGTCAAGCTTCTTCTCCTTCATGTCTTTCTCCTCTCCCTTTTTAATCTCCTTTTCTTTCTCCTCACTCTTTTCCTTGTCATCCTTTGTCTTTTTTCCTTCTTTTCTCCTTTTTTATGTTTGTTTCCATTTCCTCTTTTGTTCTTGTCTTCTTCTTCCTTCTCCTCCCACTCCTGCTCCTTTTCCTCCTTAAAAAAAGTTTTTACCTTCCTTCTTCTCATGTGCTTTTGTTGTATTCTTCTTCACCTCACACATTCACCTCTCCATCCTCCTTGTCCTCTTCCTGCTCTACTTCTTTTGTTACTTTTATCCTCTGCATCTTCTTCCCAATTTTCTTGTTCTTCATCCTTCTCCTCTTCTTTCTTTGTCACCATTTTAATTTTTCCTGTTTCTCTTCTTCCTCCTTCTTTTCTTCCTTTGTTATTTTCATCCTCCTCCTCCTTTGTCTGCATCCTTTACTGTCACCCTCTGTTTCCTCTTCTGTATATTGTCTTCCGTCTTCTTTTCTTTATTGTGTGGAATTCTCTTTTAACTTATTCCATGAGTCCAAGTGTGTATTAAAATTATTTGTTAAAATAATAAAAGGAAAAAGAAAAACAAAAAAAATGTTACATAGTGTTTAAAAGTGGTGCTTTGCATTTTATTTTATTTCTTGCTTTCTAACTTCACAACCTTTAATGACTAAGAATTCCTCTGTGTGCCCTCAGATGTGCATGCCCAGAATGCGTTGCTGCATACCTGGACAGATGTGTTTACGCTGTTGGCAAGTCTGCTCAGCAGAAACTACCCCACGTGCGGTCCACATGTGCGCAGGACTCTGGTGAAACGCTGGCAGCGCTTCTCAGGTAAGCAGAGAAAAACAGGAAGGAGGGATGGAAGGATACGTGATGTGTGATTAATGAGGGGAGGGAATGAGTGATAGAGTAAAGAAAGAATGCAGGACAGAAGAGAAAATACAGGAGGAAAAGAGAAGGATGAAAAAGGGATTTTAAAGCGGAACAGGGAAGAAATTATCCTGGAGAGAAAGCATGCGTGGTGACTGAGATGCACATGAAGGAATGATGGAAAGAGACATGTACCTCTGTAGGTGAGGGTGAAAGAGAGGGTGAGGGGAACAAGGGTGCGGAAGAGGGGGAAAAGCAGGATGATGAATGAGTGCAGACAAAAAAGAGCAGTGAAAGAAAGAAGAGGAAAGAAGAGAGGAAAGGTGCTGTAGAAAGTAATGTAATAAAAAGATGGAAGGAGAGATGGAATGAACAAGTACCATGGATGAAAAGAAAGGACTAAGGGGTAATGGAGAGAGAATAAGGGATAAAAAAGAGTGGTATAAATATAGGAGAATTTTTGGTATACACCAAAAGAAAGGATACAGTAAAAAAAAAGGGAAATGAAAGCAAAATTCTGCAGTGAAAAGGAAGAAGGATCAATGGATAATGGATGAGTAAGACAATAAATGCATGAAGAGACAAAGAAAAAAGATGCAGCTTTGAAGTGAAAAAAGAAGAGCATTGAAAGAGGAGAGAAGAAAATGAGGGATGACTTATGAACAAGTGACAGAGTATATGGGAAGGAAATGGTGCAGAACGAGAGAAACAATGAGGCATGAAAGAGTGATATGTAAGAGGAAAGCAGAAACAGGGATGAGGTATAAAAAGAAGATACAGAAGGAAGGAGTGATGAAGCGGGAGGGAAGTCGGCTGCAGGAAGACAGAAGATTTCGGAGACAGGAAGTCAGTGATGAGAAGGATAAAGAATGGATGAACAGCATGCAAAAAAGAGCCACGGGGCGCATGGAAGGAGGATGATGTGATGAAAGAGAGGGCAGGGAGCGAGGGATAAGAGCTGGATGAGTGACAGGAAGTGGAATAGAGGAAAGAAAGGAAAAGAGACAGCTTGTTTGCTCTGGGTGGGCTGTGCTCCTGCTGTTCGTAACAGATTGGGATGGAGGGATGGGGAAGGAGGGAGAAAGAAGGAGAGATTTGAACTCTGATGGATGTGTGTGATAGCCGCGGAGCAGGTGGGTGGGATGAAATCTCACCGCATCGCCTCCAACGCTCCTCCGACTTTACAGCTCATTATTTCTTTTTCACCATTTCACAGCACCTGCAAAAAAACGGTAAATGCTATAAGAATGCTCAATGCGTTATACATAATGGTGCCATGATGCTCATCTGGAACACTGAACTATTTGTAATCACCTCATCATATACGCATATCTTGTTACGGCAAACTACAGACACTCCAAAGCTGATCATTTACAGACTCTCTTATACCTCACTATAAACTCATTTTTTTTTTCTTTTAAGGAGTTCACTATAAGAGAGCAGCCTGTTATGTGATTGAAAAACACAAATCTCACAGTGCGTTGTTGACATCCGACATGTGCCATTACCTTTGTATATACACGACACTGTATTTTAATTGATGAAGAGACAACACAGCGTGTCACGAGCTAAGGTATTCTTAATTTTATGCAAATCCCGTATAACACAGTAAATCCAAGCAATTAGTGAGTTTATTCATATGGTGCTTGTGATACGCCTTATTTTACTATTTTGGTTTTGGTATTTGCAGTTAGCTCAATAAAAAAGAAAAACACACAGCATCTTAATGCTGTGCAATATAACGTAAAATTAAATTGCAATATTTTCTGACATTTTTACAACAATAAGCAATTATTAAATGAGGTCAAGTTTGATTGATTGATTCATTCATTCATTCATCTATTCATTCATCTTCTTCTACTTCTGGGGTCAGGTCACGGGGGCAGCAGCCTAAGCAGTGAGGTCCAGACGTCCCTCTCCCCAGTCACTTCCTCAAGCTCTTCCGGGTGGCCCCAAGGCATTCCCAGACTAGCCGAGAGATGTAGTCCCTCCACCGTGTTCTGCCTCGGTCGGCCTCGGGGTCGGCCTCGGGGTCTCTTCCCGGTCGGACATGCCCGAAACACCACACCAGGGAGGCTTTTGCGAGGCATTCTAATCAGATGCCTGAACCACGTCAACTGGCTCCTCTCAACGCGAAGCGGTTCTACTCCGAGTTCCTCCCCGTAGCAATGAGTCCGGTATTCCATATTCCCACAGAACACCCACCAAGATATCCTGAGGAACACGGTCGAAAGCCTTCTCCATGTCCACAAAACACATGTGGACCGGTTGGGCAAACTCTCATGCACCCTTCAGGATCCCGTAGAGTGTGCAGAGCTGTTCAAGAGTGCTTCGGCCAGGAAGAAAACCACATTGTTCCTCCTGAATCCTAGTCAGGATCCTCCTATCCAATACTCCTGAATAGACTTCCACGAGTAGGCTGAGGAGTGTGATTCTACGATAAGTTCCCATTTCTTAAAAAGGGCAACTACCAGGCAATGTTGTAGAGAAATGTCAACCAAGACAGTCCTACCACATCCAGAGCCTTGAGGTATTCAGGGCAGAGCTCATCCACCCCGGAGCCCTCCTGAGGCACATGGTTCTCCAGAACCTTTTCGAGGCCAACAGAGTCTTTTTCCAGGCCCTCACTGAACTCCTCCCACACCCAAGATTTTGCATTGGTGACAGCCTGGGCTGCAGCACGTTTGGCCTGTCGGCACTTGCCCGCTGCCTCGGGAGTCCCACAGGCCAAAAGGAACTGTCAAACGTTCCCAAGAGACGCTAACTACACGCTTGGGTCTCCCAGGTCTGAAGGGCAGCCTTTCTCACCATCTAAGCCAGCTCAACACCAGGTGGTGATTGGTTGACAGCTCAGCTCCTCTCTTCACCCGAGTGTCCAGAACATGCGGCCGCATGTCCAACGACACGACTACAAAGTCGATCATTTAACTGCGGCCTAGGGTGTTCTGGTGCCATGTGCACTTATGGACACCCTTATGTACAAACATGGTGTTCGTGATGGAAAAACCAGGACGAGAACAGGAGTCCAACAACAAAACACCATTCGGGTTTAGATCGGAGAGGCCGTACCTACCAATCACACCCTTCCAGGTCACACTTTCATTGGCCACATGGGTGTTGAAGTCTCCCAGGACGACGAGAGAGTCCCCAGGGGGAACGCCCTCTAGCACACCCCTAAGGACTTCAAAAAGGGTGGCTATTCTGAACTGCTATTTAGTGCATAAGCACAAACAGCAGTCAGGACCCATCCCCGCACCTGAAGGTGGAGGGAGGCTACCCTTTCTTCCACCGGGGAGAACTCCAACATGTGGGCACCAAGGCAGGGGGCAATAAGGATGCCCACACCCGCTCGCCGCCTCTTCCCATGAGCAACTCCAGAATAAAATAAGGTCCAGCCCCTGTTAAGGCAGGTGGTTCCAGAGCCTAAGCTATGTTTTGAGGTGAGTCCATCTATATCTAGTCGGTATCTCTCAACGTCACGCACCAGCTCAGGCTCCTTCCCCGCCAGAGAGGTTGACATTCCATGTCCCAAGAGCCAGAGTCAGTAGCTGAGGATCTGTCCGGCAGAACCCACGCCTTCGGCTGCTACCTGGCTCACATTGTACCCGACCTGCTATAGCCCACAGTGTAATGTAATGGGTCAAATATTAAGTTAGTTGTACATGTAGAACACATGTAGGTATTCTACATTGTACAGACTCTTTATCGATTTATTCCTGATTATAAAAACACTGCAGCTACCTGGTCATTTCTGAAGGGAAGATATTTCTGCTAAATATTTCACACAATTCATATTTTACTGGTTTATGATATAAATTTTCAAACAACACCAATAATGCCATTTTCATTCATTCAATTGTTTTCTAAGCCGCTTAATCCTAATTAGTGTTCCTGGGAGACTGGCGCCTATCTCAGGTGACACCCTGGACAGCTCGGCAGGGCATTGCAGAGCCAACACACAGACAGCCATTCACACTTACGCCTAAGGGTGATTTGGGGCAGCCAGTTAGCCTACTGTGCATGTTTTTGGACTGTGGGAGGAAACTAGAGTATGCAGAGGAAACCATGCACTGATATAGGGCTTAAAAATTTAAATATGGTAATTCTTTGAGCTATAGAGATTGAAGCATGGACAAACAGATAGATAGATGAGATATACTTTATGCATAGCTAAATGAAGCCATGGTTAATTGATCAGCCTGATCAATACAAACAAAAACTTGCTGTATTTAAGCTAGTCAGCTGTATCCCAACTGGTCTGGCAGCGGTCTATATCCATTGTTGTATTCTGAGTGGAAACACTGCAATGCCTTAAAATCAAGAAACTTGTGAAAATGACTTGAAATAGATTACGTTAGTGTTTGTCTTGCAATATATTACATTAGTATAAGTGTAGTTTTTATGAACACACAGTATAGTGCAACTTATTTTTATATGTACATTGCTTGTACAGTTATGCAGTGGGGCAAAAAAGCATTTAGTCAGCCACCAATTATTCAGGTTCTCCCACCTAAAAGATGAGAGAGGTCTCCAATTTCATCAGAGGTATACCTCAACTATGAGAGATAAAATAGGAAAAAAATTCCAGAAAGTCACATTGTCTGATTTTTAAAGAATTTATTTGCAGATTATGGTGGAAAATATGTATTTGGTCAATAACAAAAGTTGATCTCAATACTTTGTTATATACCCTTTGTTTGCAATGACAGAGGTCAAACTTTTTTGTAAGTTTTCACAAGGTTTTCACCCACTGTTGCTGGTATTTTGGCCCATTCCTCCATGCAGATCTCCTCTAGAGCATTGATGTTTTGGGGCTGTCGCTGGGCAACACAGACTTTCAACTCCCTCCATAGATTTTCTATGGGGTTGAGATCTGGAGACCGGCTAGGCCACTCCAGGACCTTGAAATGCTTCTTATGAAGCCACTCCTTCGTTTCCTGGGCGGTGTGTTTGGGATCATTGTCATGCTGAAAGACCCAGCCACGTTTCATCTTCAAAGCCCTTGCTGATGGAAGTTGGTTTTTTCATTCTTTCCTTCACACGGATCAGTCGTCCTTGTCCCTTTGCAGAACAAAATAGCCCCAAAGCATGATGTTTCCATCCTCATGCTTCACAGTAGGTATGGTGTTCTTTGCATGCAACTCAGCTTCTTTCTCCTCCAAACACGACAAGTTGAGTTTTTACCAAAAAGTTCTATTTTGGTTTCATCTGACCATATGACATTCTC